>CAUYON010054385.1:0-16693 GCA_963573935.1 Arctocebus calabarensis
TTTTTTTTTTTTTTTGTAGTTTTTGGCCAGGGCTGGTTTGAACCTGCCACCTTCGGCATGTGGGGCTGGCACCCTACTCCTTTGAGCCACAGGCACCACCTTTTTTTTGAGACAGAGTCTCACTTTGTTGCTCTTGGTAGAGTGCCATGGCATCACAGCTCACAGCAACCTCCAACTCCTGAGCTTAGGCGATTCTCTTGCCTCAGCCTCTCAAGTAGCTGGGAATACAGGTGCCCGCCACCACACCCACCTATTTTTTCTATTTTTAGTAGACACAGGAGTCTCTCTTTTGCTCAGGCTGGTCTTGAACTCCTGAGTTCATATAATCCACTCGCCTCGGCCTTGCAGAGTTCTAGTGTTATAGGCATTAGCCACTGCAGCTGGCCCTGTCTGTCATCAGATTTTTCAAGGGAGTCTGTGATTCAATTAGTTTAATGACATTTGATAACTGTCATATGCCTATTACACACCAAATACTGCAGTAGGTGTTGAGCATAAAGCAGTAGGGGAAAAAAAATCTTATATCTCCTCTGAGGAGGAGACAGAAAATAAATCATAAATGGGATAAGTGCCATGTAGAAAGATACTCAATAAGGCTCGGCGCCTGTGGCTCAACGGGCTAAGGCGCCAGACATGTACACCTGAGCTGGCGGATTCGAATCCAGCCCGGGCCCGCCAAACAACAATGGTGGCTGCAACCAGAAAATGGCCGGGCGTTGTGGTGGGCGCCTATAGTCCCAGCTACTTGGGAGGCAGAGGCAGGAGACTCGCTTGAGCCCAGGAATTGGAGGTTGCTGTGAGCTGTGATGCCATTTCACTCTATCTAGGTGACAGCTTGAGGCTGTCTCAAAAAAAAAAGAAAAGAAAGAAAAAAAGAAAAGGAAAGAAAGAAAGAAAGAAATGCAATAAGGAGGAGAGAGTAAAGGAGCCTTGTGCTGTTTGTCTGGGATGGTCAGGAAAGTTCTCTGCTACACAAAGACCTGCGAGGAGCAATGGGGCTCATGCCCATGGGAAGATCTGGGAGAGAACCTTCCAGGCAGAGGAAACAATGAGAGCAAAATCCCCCAGGAAAGGCATCTGGGGACGAGAAAGGAAGCCGCTGTGGCTGCAGCAGAGTGAACAAGGGGACACTAGTGGGGTGAGGTCAGACATGACGGTGGCCAGACCCTAGAATCTTCTAGACCATAGTGAGGATGGTGGAATTTCTTCTCAGGGTGGTAAGGAAGCTACTGGAGGGTTTTTAGCAGAAGTGGGACACATTTGGACATGGGTTTTATTAGGGTCACTCTGAATAGACGCAGGGGGAGCAGTGAGGAGGTGGCTGTAGTAATCCAGAGGGAGATGATGGCAGCTTGGCGCTGGTGATCGCAGTGGAGGAGGTGAGAAATGGCAAGATTCTGGATACCTTGTCAAGATAGAGCCAATGGGATTTGCTGATAGATTAGATGGTTTGGGGCTGAACACCAGGAAGGATGGAATTACTGAGATGGAAAGTCAGCCTGGGGGAAGGCAGTGAAGGGGACTTTAATCACTGCCCCTGAGAGACATCAGACTTGGTGACAATAAATCTCTCACTCTGCCTAGCTGCTTCTGTCCTTTGTGAAAACCCAGGGAGATACAACAGTTTTCTCCAAAATCTTTCTGAAGCTGAAGCCATGGTGGTGGCTGCTAAAGAGTTTAGCCCTAGAATTTGGGGGCAAGGTATTTTTTTTCCTATTAATAATCTTGGAACCAGTCTGGCCCAGACAGAATTGTGAGGGAGACAGCGCTCCTCCTTAGCATCCTGGAGGCTTTCTAACCAAATTTCCTCTCACCCTGCAGAGGGGTGTGCAGAGATTGCTTGGTCAGAAATATCTGGATTATTGCCCTAGCTGTCAGCTGGGCAGTGCTGCGCAAGTTATTTTATTTTATTTATTTATTTTTTTTTTTGAGACAGAGCCTCAAGCTGTCGCCCTGGGTAGAGTGCCGTGGCATCACAGCTCACAGCAACCTCCAATTCCTGGGCTCAAGCGCGTCCCTTGCCTCCGCCTCCCAAGTAGCTGGGACTACAGGCGCCTGCCACAACACCTGGCCATTTTTTGGTTGCAGCCATCTTTGTTGTTTGGCGGGCCCCGGGGGCTGGATTTGAACCCACCAGCTCAGGTGTACGTGGCTGGTGCCTTAGCCTGTTGAGCCACAGGCGCTGAGCCAGCTGGGCAAGTTATTTAGCTTCTCCTCCTCCTCCCCTGGGTTCTTAATCTGGAAATAATAATAATAGTTGTCATAATTATCCCAAGAAATAAAAGTGTGTGTTCCATGATTATTGCTGTATAACAAACTATCCCAACACATAGTGACTTAATGTGACCAACATTTTACTGTATCTTATAGATTTGGTGGGTGATTTGTCGCATCCTAGTGGTTCAGTAGAGATGGCTCAGTGGGCAGACAGACTGGCCTGGAGGGTCCGGGATGGTGTCACTCCTGTCTGGAGCTTTGGTGCAGATGGCTGGAAGGCCAGGTGTGGCTGGGACTGTTGAGTGGGACACTTGCATGTGCCTCTCTGGCACGGTAGCTAGACTCCTTACATGGCAACAGGCTTATCCCAGAGTGAGTGACCTAAGAGAACCAAGTAGCAAATGTCTGGCCTTTTCCGACCTAGGCTGGGAAGTCACATGGAGGCCTTTTCTTCACATTTTCTTGGTTGCAAATGAGTCATCACAGCCCAGATTCAAGAGTAGGGAATTAGAGCTCAGGTCTTGGTGGAGGAGTGACGGTATTAGATTGTAGAAGAGCGGGGAGGGACAGGGTTAAGGGGGTGCAATGGTGCAGGCCCTGGTGGTTCAGACCTCTAATCTCAAGTATTCAAGAGATTGAGGCAGGAAGATCATTTGAGTCCAGAGTTCTAGGCCAGCCTGGGCAACATAGCAAGACCTCATCTCAATAAATAAATAAATAAGAAGAGCATGTAGGCAGCCAGGCGTTGTGGCAGGTGCCTATAGTCCCAGCAACTCAGCAGGCTGAGGTCAGAGAATCGCCTAAGCCCAGGAGTTGGAGGTTGCTGTGAGCTGTGTGACACCACGGCACTCTACTGAGGGTGATAAAGTGAGACTCTGTCTCTACCAAAAAAAAGAAGAAGAAGAGGAGCATGTAGGGTAGGAGATAATATTGTCATTTGTTTTATTTTGCTTTGTTTTGAGATAGAGTCTCACTCTGTTGCCAATAGAGTGCCATGGCATCAGCCCAACTCACAGCAACCTCAAACTCTTCGCCTCAGCCTCCCACGTAGCTGGGACTACAGGCACCGACACAACGCCGGCTACTTTTTAGAGATGGGGTCTGACCTAGTTCAGGCGATCTACCCACCTCGGCCTCCCAGAGTGCTAGGATTACAGGCATGAGCCACCTCGCCCGGCCTTCTTTTTCTTTCCATTGATCTTTTTTTCTTACCACATAAGCCCCTTCAGCTTCCCAGCAGAACTGAGAACACGTGCTTCCCTTGCTAGTAAACAGTCAATATTTGTGATATACCATAGGTTAATCCAAAAGAGGTTTAGGCTGACTTCAAGTGTAAACAAAAGTTGACCAGTCACTGAATCTTTCTGAGCCTATGTCAGAGGCAGTAGTGTGGTCAGAAACACAGACTGCCTGGCTTTGAACACCAGCTCTGCCATTTCTAGCTGTGTGACCATCAGAGAGGCTTACCCTCTGTGCCTTGGATTCCTCACCTGTGGAAACCAGGGATCATAATGAGAGCACCTGCCTTCTACTGCTATTGTCAGAAGCACAATAATTGCCCCAAGTAACAATAGCCATACGCGATTTTGATCTCATAGTGTCCTTGTGAGTATCTAATGAATTTATACACGTAGTCAGCCGAGTTCCTGAGGCAGAGGAATGTTTGGGATCGTTCTAACCCTTTATTCAATTGTGTAATAAGTGTTTATTGAACACACAGTGAGAGGTGGAGTTGCCATGAAGCTAATGGTGCTCAAACTATAAGCCCCTCAATTGCACAGGAGGCCCTGTGAAGGCTCCAAAGAATGTCTTTATATTTCTTACCTAATTTTGTTTTCATACTTGTGTATTCTCTTTCTTTCTTTTTTGACAGTCTCAGCCTGTCACCCCGGGTAGAGTGTCTTGCCATGGCATCACAGCAACTTCAAACTCTTGGGCTTACATGACTCTCTTGCCTTAGCCTCTCAAGTAGCTGGAACTACAGGTGCCCACCACAATGCCTGGCTTTTTTTGTTGTTGCAGTTGTCATTATTGTTTTAGCTGGCCTGGGCCAGGTTCGAACCTGCCATCCTTGGTGTATGTGGCCGGTGCCCTACCTACTGAGCTATGGCGCCACCCTGCATTCTCTTTCTTTCTTTCTTTCTTTTTTTATTTTGAGATAGAGCCTCAAGTTTTCACCCTGGGTAGAGTGCTGTGGCATCACAGCTCACAGCAACCTCAAACTCTTGGGCTTCAGCAATTCTCTTGCCTCAGCCTCCCAAGTAGCTGGGACTACAAGTGCCCGCCACAACATCCAGCTATTTTTTGGTTGTAGTTGTCCTTGTTGTTTGGGAGGCCCAGGCTGGATTTGAACCCGCCAGCTCTAGTGTTGTGGCTGGTGCCTTAGCTGCTTGAGCTACAGGCGCCACGTGTATACTCTTTCTTATAGAGGGCCCTCACAATTACAAAAGCTTCTGACCCCACCAAACCTGGAACTGCCTTCTTAAAGTTTATCATTGTTATTATTATCTAGGTGATAATCATTATTTGTTGGGAAATTAGATGATGTTATAGGTGACTTCTGAGGCCTTATATTATTACCCTAAAGCTTTACGCTTTTAAATATCCCAAGGAAGCCCAGCCCCGGTGAACTCAGAGGCTGGGGCAGAGTCCTGTGTATCCAAACACGGACGACAGCATTTCCTGTCATTTCCTGTTGCCCCATTGGCACATTGTGGTGGTGCCATCCTGTTAAGCCTGAAAGTTAATTGGAAAAGAAAATTGTTTGCATCAGCTACTCCCAATGATGCATTATCTCAAGGCTATGGCCTGGGCTATCATTCTTTTTTTTTTTTTTTTAAAGAGTCTCACTTTGTTGCCCTGGGTAGAGTGCTACGGCATCATAGCTCACAGCAACCTCAAACTCTTAGGCTCAAATGATCCTCTTGGCTCAGCCTCCTGAGTAGCTGGGACTACAGGTGCCTGGTAGCCACACACACCTGGCTAGTTTTTCTATTTTTTTAAATTAGAGATGGGGTCTTGCTCTTGCTCAGGGTAGTCTCCTGAGCTTGGGAGATCCACCCGCCTTGGCCTCCCAGAGTGCTAGGATTACAGGCTTGAGACCCCGGGCCTGGGCTAGCATTCTTTTGGCAGGGAGGGGGCTTAGAAACCATGGAGCCCCGGAGTTTCAATTCGCAGATACAAGAATAACCTGGATAACTGGGCACTTACACTCCAAATACTCTTTCCCCTACAGCAGCCTGGATCCAGCACCCAGACAAGCTGTTTGTCAAAATACCATGGAGCCTGTGTCCAAGTGTGTTTCCACAATGCACAGGCTGCTCAGGTATCTGCTACACACATAGAAGTGTCATTTCCAACCTGCCCAACCTGGAATGGTCTGTTTGGATGGCAAACAAGACTTTGCTCCCTCTGAATGCCTCTGTACACAGAATGTGTACAATCACCTGACCCCATGCAGCTGACTTGGAAAAACAAATTTTTCAGTAGGCACAGCCATTAACAACACACACAGACCATTTAATTTACAGGGTTCTAAATAAGTCCCTCTAGAAAAATGTTTGCTTTGAGGGACAAGAAATATCTAAGCAAGTAAATTTAAAGCAGTTTGACATTTTAAACCATGGTAAGGTGTTGTTTCATATATATCTAGTGCTATTTATTGCCATTCTGAAAAAAATGTGTAAAATGAAATCGCCTGTCATATAGATCCTTGTGTGGAATTACATGCAGAATTAATTTACTCCTTACACCAGACAAGCATATATAATTATCAGCTCTGGCTAGGATTGAAGTTTTTTTTGTTTGTTTGTTTTTAGGATTAAAGTTTTAAACAGTGCTGAGAATAGCAATGGATGAAAAAGGAAAGGTTTGGATGGATGCTTTCAAATACATCTTCCATTAGAGCTGTTTTATTAGCTTTTGCTATTAAATGAATGTATCAGTGACATCCTTATTCCAGGAACAAATTATCTTTACCTTTCTCTATGGACCCAGACGTCCATACAAATTTCCAAAATTACACAAGGTAACCTTGCTTTTAAAAGTGTCTTTCCTGGCTTGGCGCCTGTGGCTCAACGGGCTAAGGCGCCAGCCACGTACACCTGAGCTCGCGGGTTCGAATCCAGTCCAGGCCCGCCAAACAACAATGACGGTTGCAACCAAAAAATGGCCAGGCGTTGTGGTGGGCGCCTGTAGTCCCAGCTACTTGGAAGGCGGAGGCAGGAGACTCGCTTGAGCCCAGGAATTGGAGGTTGCTATGAGCTGTAATGTCACAGCACTCTATCCAGGGTGATAGCTTGAGGCTCTGTCTCAAAAGGAAAAAAAAAAAAAAGTGTCTTTCCTACCGGGAAGCCTTGTTTAAAGAAAATTCAGACTCCCAGCTTTGTACCCAGGGATTGCCTCAGTTGGTCTGGCTGTGGCCCTGGGAATCATAGCTTTATAAACAGTGGTACAGAGAGAGAGAGAATGCCCATGAGATGGGAAGTACCAAGCGTGTAGTTCGGTATCAGCTGGAGGCAAGCGGATTCCTTTTACCTGAGGTTCAGAATACATGGTCTCCTGCCAGATAACAATCACCATGTGTTTACTGTGTTCAGAGTACTAAGGATGCCTCTAATCCAGAGGATCACTTAACTTAAAGCTGATACTTTTCTAAATTGTCATAGTGCCTTCTTTGAAAAATGAATGTATAGGCTCGGCACCTGTGGCTCAAGCGTCTAAGGCACTAGCCACGTACACCTGACCTGGTGGGTTCGAATCCAGCCCCGGCCCGACAAACAACAATGACGGCTACAACCAAAAAATGGGCGGGCGTTGTGGCGGGCGCCTGTAGTCCCAGTTACTTGGGAGGCAGAGGCAAGAGACTCGCTTGAGCCCAGGAATTGGAGGTTGCTGTGAGCTGTGATGCCACAGCACTCTCTCCAGGGTGACAGCTTGAGGCTCTGTCTCAAAAAAAAAAAAAAAGAAAGAAAGAAAGAAAAATGAATGTATAAGTATCCTATATATTAACAGATGTAATTAGGATTTTAAAAAAGGAGTTTGGATAGCTGGGTTTTTTTTCTCTCTCTCTCTCTCTCTTTTTATTTGTTTGTTTTCCAGTTCAGAGGCTAGAGTCTTGCTCTGTCACCAGGGCTAGAGTGCAGTGGTATATTTAGCTCACTGATCTCTCAAATACCTGGGCCCAAGCCATCTTTCCCATCTTAGGCTCCTGCGTAGCTAGGACTATAGGTGCACACCACCATACCTGGTTTAAAAAAAAAAAAGTGTGGGTTTTTTGTTTGTTTTTGGTAGAGACAAGTGTCTCATTGTTGATCAGGCTGGTCTTGAACTTTTTAATTCCAACTGGTCCTCTTGCCTCGGTCTCCCATAGCGTTGGGATTACAGGTGTGAGCCACTGTGCCTGGCCCTGTTTTTCTTTTTAAAGCAAAATTCAGTGCTGTGACTAGAAACCCTAAATCTTTTGCTTACAGAGAACTTTATTTTTTTATTTTTTTTTGAGACAGAGCCTCAAGCTGTTGCACTGGGTAGAGTGCTGTGGCATCACAGCTCACAGCAACCTCCAACTCTTGGGCTTAAGTAGTTCTCTTGCCTCAGTCTCCCAAGTAGCTGGGACTACAGGCGCCCGCCACAATGCCTAGCTATTTTTTGGTTGTAGTTGTCATTGTTGTTTGGCAGACCCGGGCTGGATTCGAACCTGCCAGCTCTGGTGTATGTGGCTGGCGTCTTAGCCGCTTGAGCTATGGGCACTGAGCCTTACAGAGAACTTTAAATCACATGTAAAAATAATGAAGATAAAAGAGGGACAGGATCATACCTTGATAGTGACCTAAGTACCCAGTATTGAGAACTTTTCTCAATAGGTCTAGGGCAGAAAAGTGTGTGTTTTTTGGAGACAGAGTCTCATTATGTCACCCTCAGTAGAGTTGCTGTTACAGCTCACAGCAACTTCAAACTCTTGGGCTTAAGCGATTCTCTTGCTTCTGCCTCCCGAATAGCTGGGACTACAGGCCCTACCACAATTCCTGGCTATTTTTTGGTTGCAGTTGTCATTGTTTAGCAGACTCGGGCTGGGCTTGAACCCACAACCCTAGGTGTATGTGGCCACTTGCCCTACTCACTGAGCTACAGGCGCTGAGCCCGCAGAAAGGTTTTGAAATAAAAATTTTTTTTTTAATAAATTTTTTTTAGGAAGGAATTTCATGTGCCAGAACAAAAATTTTAATGTGGTATTTTTATGATCAAGGGAAGATTGCATTGGTTCCCAAAGTTTTCTAATTTAGATGAATAAATGCTGTCACAGACATAAGCCTTAAAGGAGTTAATCTTGTACATATATAAATTTTCCTCAATTTTCATTTTGTGTTTTTTTTGTGTGTTAAAAGTACTTTCTGTTAGACCCTTGCCTTTGAATGGCTTTAAAATTTAATAGTTTTTTTTAAAATGTGCAATGGATGAGATTATGCTGTTAGTATATTAAAAGCATGTTTCTGTTTCACTCCTAGTAAGATCCTTTAATAGAATAAAAATCACAACACCAAAAAAAAAAAGTGTCCTTCAGGGTGGCACCTGTGGCTCAAAGGAATAGGGCGCTGGCCCCATATGACAGAGGCGGTGGGTTCAAACCCAGCCCTGGCCAAAAACTGTAAAAAAAAAAAAAAAAAAAAAGTGCCTTTCATACAATGATCATTTGAATAAAGGTTCTTTACAAGTTAAATAACTTAATTACACGTGATTTTTAAAAGTCCTGGGCAGCAGTTCTCAACCTGTGGGTCACGACCCACAGAAACTATATTAAAGAGCCACGGCATTAGAAAGTTTGAGAACTACTGTCATAGGGGATCAGAAATAAATGATAATTTTTTTTTTTTTTTTTTTGAGACAGAGCCTCAAGCTGTCACCCTGGGTAGAGTGCTGTGGCATCACAGCTCACAGCAACCTCCAATACCTGGGCTCAAGTGAGTCTCTTGCCTCCACCTCCCAAGTAGCTGGAACTACAGGTGCCTGCTACAACGCCCGGCCATTTTTTGGTTGCAGCCGTCATTGTTGTTTGGCAGGCCGGGCTAGATTTGAACCCACCAGCTCAGGTGTATGTGGCTGGCGCCTTAGCCCGCTGAGCCACAGGCACCAAGCCAATAAATGATAATTTTAACTTCAGCTCTTGATTTTCCAGCCTTCCTATAATATGTTATATAAACTTTCATTACAGTCAGGGACAGTCTGGGTTTATATGTCTTGTCCTGGTATCTTATTAATAGTGTCCCTTTGGACTCTCAACATTATCCCACCTTGGGGACAGTTACCTGGTCAGTCTAGTGCTGGGATTACAGGTTCAACCACAAGTCACCCTGTGTTCTGGCTCTCCCTACTGAGAAGCTGGGTTCCCTGGGGAGGGGACCCTGTCTTGTCTTCTTTTTGTCTTTGTGTCCTCAGTGTTTAGAAGAACATCTGACACATGGTACATACGGTAATCAGGAAATGCTTACTGAGGGATTAACAGCCAGTCCCCAAAGGATTGATAGTTTCCACTGAGATATCTTGATTAAGCCGAGACTTCATTTCATTTCAGTTACTGACTTGTGCCTTAGCCTATTAGCTAATCACAATTCATCAATAGAAATGGTTGAAAAATAATAAAAATGAGTTAACTTGATATCCATTGAATGATTGAGTTTTAAGAAGATACCAGGCAGAGGAAAACAAAGGAAATGAACATGATCCAAAGCCAGGCAGGGAGTGTTCCAAATGCAGAAATGATTTCAGAAATGTTTTGTATTGAATAGGATCTGCTACTGCAAAACCAGCCTTTGGAAAACTGAGTCTCCCTTGCGGTCAAAAAGTATTAAGCTCTTTCAATATTTATAGTAATATGTGCTGGAAAGATAAAATTATTTATAGCGCCTGATTTGCCTATGGCTGTAGAATGATACATTTTAATTTTAAAAACATAAAAATTATACTTTGTGGAATTATAGTAACTATGTAATCTTTTATGACAAGGTCTAAAATCGTAAGGGAAATACATGGTAAAAGTCAGTTTTAATACCTTGTAGTTCACTATTGTTTAGCAGAGTAGTAGAAAAAGTAGTTTTGGTTTGTAAATTTATCCCATGCTGAAATTAGTCCCCAAACATAAATCTCAGAACCACTGAAAATGGAGCGAGATATCCCTTTGATAACAAAAAACATTCAGGAACATTTTCATTGGGTAATTTGAGTCTTATAGCTGTTTTAGGGACTGTCTCCTATGAACACTTCCCCCCACCAAATTATAAAAGTAACAGTAACTTGTATAACATTCCATCAGTAAACAAACACAAGAAATTAAAAGGACTTCTTCCCTACTCTATTCTCCAGAAGTAACCATTATTTTGTTTTTAAGTTTAAGCAGGATTTTTAAAATGAAAATTAAAAAATGTCAAATATGCTTTGTGCACACACACACACACACAAATAATATTAATACAAAGGTACTTTTCCCAGGGACAATTACTCCATGATTCTCTCTGTATATACATGTTAAGTAAGCTTGTCTGACTTTTCTCCAATTCAAAGTAGAGGTCAACTTCTCTTGTTAATGGTGTATAAGTCATTTTCCAGTCATAATCCTGAGACCCAATGATCCAACAGATTAAGAACAGATTGTTCTTTTTAATTTTAATTTGGAATTATTATAATCTCAAAAGCAGTTGCACACCTAGTATGGAGAGGTCCTTGAGCTGAGCCCAGCTTCCCCAGTGGTTACATCGGACATGGCTACCGTATATGACCCAACCTGGAAACTGACCACAACGCTTCTTTTTGAAACACACACTCATTTTGGGAAAATCCTGCTATAAATACAACAAGAGGCCCTCTGAATTATTATCTTTTATTTTTTAATTTTTTTCAAGGGTAGGATCTTGCTCTGTCACCCAGGCTGGATCAAAGCTCACTGTAAGCTTGAACCCTTGGTCTAAAGCGGTCCTCACACTTTGACCTCCCAAAGTGCTGGGATTACAGGTACAAACCACTGTGGCCAGCCCCTTTAAATTCTTTATATCCAATAAAATGATTCTGTAACATATGCATATAATAAGGACTTATCAACAACTTTAATTATTTTGAGTAACCAGACATCACAGGCCTGGATAGATGTTAACAGAGAATTTTTAATGGGCTTTCATGGACTATGTTTGGTTTAAACTCTGCAGCCTCCCAGTGTGAATAAGCTGAATTTAGAGTAACAAATGGTATTGATGAACCATAATGATTGATAAAAATAATTTTTTCTTTAAAGTACTGTGAAGATACATCATATGTACTTTGGAGCAATCAACGGCATCTGGAACAATCAGAAGAACTTATGGCACAGAATATTAACCTTCGAGGTCACACTTACAGTAGTTCCTCAAAACTCAGTGTTTTAATTTATTTTGGAAATACCTTTATTTGGCACATCATTTCCTTACTCTGGAGGTTGCATTTAGCAAAATTAAAGAAAACAAATAACATGGTAGTGCAGATACCTCCAAATTGTAGTTGTATTGTTGTTAAGTAGCCTAAGTCCTTTGAAACAGGCATTAATCTGTTTTTCAGGGTAGACCCCTCCTGACATAAACACCTCAGATTAGGTCCCATCTCCCAACACTATTGTATTGGATAGTAAGTTTCCAACACATGCTCTTTGGGGGGACACATTCAAATCATAGCTGTCAATAAACCATTTAAGAAGCATTTGAAGAAGAAATATGAGTCCTGGTTATTGTATGTAAGCCTTTCATTTACCTAGAAAGTTCTAAAAAGCATCAACATTAAAACTCACCAAATGAGTGTCAAGCCTTTGAAAAAAAGTCCTGGAGATGATATTGGAGCACTCTATTTTTTTTTGTATAGACAGAGTCTTACTCTATTGCTCTCAGTAGAGTGCTGTAGAGTCACAATTCACAGCAACCTCCAGCTCTTGGGCTCAAGCGAGTCTCTTGCCTCCGCCTCCCAAGTAGCTGGGACTACAGGCGCCCACCACAACGCCTGGCCATTTTTTGGTTGTAGCCGTCATTGTTGTTTGGCAGGCCCAGGCTGGATTCGAACCTACCAGCTCAGGTGTACGTGGCTGGCGCTTTAGCCTGTTGAGCCACAGGCGCCAAGCCGCCCAGCTATTTTTTGATGCAGTTTGGCTGGGGCCGAGTTTGACCCCACCACCCTCGGTATATGAGGCCGGGGCCCTACTTGCTGAGCCACAGGCACCGCCCTGGAGCACTGTCTTAAGAGATCCTGAGTATATGATATTCTTGATGTCTTAAACAATATAATATATATAAATAATATATAAATTGCATATGTATTAACCAATATATTTTCCTTTTACATATACACAAAGGGAGCTACTATAAAAATATATGCCTAAATAAGTTCATTATTTATTTTTTTGAGACAGAGTCTCACTTTTTTGCCCTCGGTACAGTGCCGTGGCATCACAGCTCACAGCAACCTCAAACTCTGGGACTCAAGCGATCCTCTTGCCTCAGCCTCCTGCGTAGCAGTGACTACAGGCACCACCACAATGCCCAGCTAGTTTTTTTAGAGATGAGATCTCACTCTGACTCAGGCTGGTCTCAAACTTCTGAGCTCAGGCAATCCACCTATCTTGGCCTCCCAGAGTGCTAAGATTACAGGTGTGAGCCACTGCACCTAGTCTAATAAGTTTATTTTTTAAAGGCCAAAGTAATCCAATAGAGAAATGATAATCTTTCAATAAACAGTGCTAGAACAATGGGTACCTATAAGAAAAAAAGGAGAAATCCTGCTCTTTACCTCATACCATATTCAAAATTAATTTGAAACCTTAAGGTGGTGGATATTTGGGTATAAAATTGTTTCAATGTTTTTCAAGTGCTTCCAATGTGGTCAGACTGGCCACTTCAGAGACGACTGCCCCCAGCCCCAGTGGTACTTGCCTTGTTATAACTGTGGCTGCCCATAAAGGGATGGCTATGGCCAAGTTTATTGATAGATGGGTAGTTGGAGTGAATGTATGGGGTAGAAGGCCTAGTAGATTAGTTGACCCGATAAATATAATAAGTGATATAAGGATAAGTGATCAAGTACGTTCTTTTTTGTTATGGGTGATTATAAGTTGTTTTAATACTGTCTGGGTCAGTCATTGTTTTATGGCGGTTGTTCGGTTTTAGTCAATCGTGTTGGGCTTGGGAATAGTATAGCGGGAAACATGATAATAAGAGATACAATGGGCAGGCCTATTAATGTTGGGGTGATGAAAGAGGCAAATAAGTTTTGGTCCATTTTTTTTCTCATGGGTTGTCTTGTGTGAGTGGTTTCATGGGTTTCTGGGTGGGGTCTATAGGAAAAGTGAACTTTGAAAAGTTTTAGTTGAAGAAGTATAAATAGTGATAAGATTGTGAATATAATGGTTGTGGTTCATGTCGATGTATCTAGTTGTGGCATCTCACTGTGGAGAGATTACAACTTTTAATCTTTAACTTAAAAGGTTAATGCTTTTTAGCTTCACAGTGTAATTAAGGGTCTTAAGGAGTCACTCCTCAAAGTATTTTAATGGGACTAGTTCAAGTACGATTGGTATAAAGCTGTGGTTGGAGCCGCAAATTTCGGAACATTGGCCATAATAGATCCTTGCTCGGGAGGTTATGAGAGTTGCTTGATTTAGACGTCCTGGGATTGCATCAGTCTTGATTCCAAGTGCTGGGACAGTTCATGAGTGTAGGACATCTTCTGAGGAAATAAGTATACGGATAGACATTTCTGTGGGAAGGATGACGCGGTTGTCTACTTCTAGGAGTCGAAGGTCTCCTGGTTCCAAGTCTGGTGTTGGGACTATATACGAGTCGAAGCATAGGTTCTCGTAGTCGGTGTACTCATAGCTTCAGTATCGCTGATGGTCTATTGTTTTTAGGGTAAGCGATGGGGTGTTGATTTCATCTATTATGTAAAGGATTCGTAGTGAGGGCAGGGCGATTAGGATTAGGATTATGGCGGGTAGAATAGTTCATCCTGTCTCTACTTCCTGCGCGTCTATTGTGCTTGTATGTGTTAACTCAGTGGATAGTATTAGTGAGATGATATAGAGTACTAGTGAGCTAATCATAAATACGATTATAAGAGTGTGGTCGTGAAAGTATAATTGTTCTTCTATGATTGGTGAGGCAGCGTCTTGGAAGCCTAGTTGTACCGGGTGGGCCATAAAGATATATAGGGGTTTAACCTATGATTTAACTTTGACAAAGTTATGTAGTTGTTATACTAATATCTTTAGCGTTTATCACATGTGAAGAAAGTCATAATGGCTATGGAGTTGGCTTGAAACTAATTTTAGGAGGTTCGATTCCTTCCTTTCTTGGTCTAGGCTTTTACGTATGTAGGTTCTTCGAACGTGTGGTAGGGTGGTGGGCACCCGTGGAGTCATTCAAGGTTTGTGTGGGTTAATTCAACTATTAATACCTCCCGTTTTGAGGCGAATGCTTCTCATACTATGAAGATTATAAGAATTACTGCTGTAAGGGAGATAAATGATCCAATTGATGAGACAGTATTTCATATTGTATAGGCGTCTGGGTAATCTGAGTAGCGACGAGGTATGCCCGAAAGTCCTAGAAAATGTTGTGGGAAGAAAGTCAGGTTCACCCCTACAAATATAATTGTGAAATGGATTTTGGCCCAAGTTTGATCCCAGAGAATAGTGGAAATCAGTGCACAAACCCTCCTATAATTGCGAAGACTGCACCTATAGACAGGACATAGTGAAAATGGGCTACGACGTAGTACGTATCATGCAAGACGATATCTAATGAGGAGTTTGATAGTACAATCCCTGTTAGGCCTCCAACTGTGAAAAGGAAAATAAATCCCAGGGCTCACAGTATGGCAGGGGATCATTTGATATTTCCCCCGTGTAAGGTGGCTAGCCAGCTGAATACTTTTACTCCTGTAGGAATGGCGATAATTATTGTGGCAGACGTAAAGTATGCTCGGGTATCTACATCTATACCTACTGTGAATATATGGTGGGCCCAAACGATAAATCCTAAGAAACCAATGGACATCATAGCTCAGACTATTCCCATGTACCCAAATGGTTCCTTTTTTCCAGAATAGTACGACACAATGTGAGAGATTATTCCAAACCCAGGGAGAATTAGGATGTAAACTTCTGGGTGCCCGAAGAATCAGAATAGGTGTTGATAAAGGATGGGGCCTCCTCCACCCGCAGGGTCGAAAAATGTTGTGTTTAGATTTCGGTCTGTAAGGAGTATAGTAGTTCCTGCTGCGAGAACTGGGAGGGATAATAGGAGCAAGACTGCTGTGATTATTACAGATCATACAAATAAGGGGGTCTGGTATTGGGACATAGCTGGTGGTTTTATGTTAATAATTGTTGATAAAATTAATAGCACCTAGGATGGAAGATACCCCCGCTAAGTGGAGTGAGACAATAGTTAGGTCTACTGAGGCTCCTGCGTGGGCTAAATTGCCGGCTAGTGGGGGGTAGACAGTCCATCCTGTTCCAGCGCCTGCTTCTACTATTGATGAGGCTAGAAGAAGTAGGAAAGACAGGGGTAGTAGTCAAAAACTTATGTTATTTATTCGTGGGAATGCCATTATAAAACTTATGTTATTTATTCAGGGGCGCCAATTATTAACGGGACCAACCAGTTTCCGAACCCGCCAATTATGATGGGTATAACTATGAAAAAAATTATCACAAATGCATGGGCTGTGACGATGACATTGTAAATCTGGTCGTCTCCTAACAGGGTTCCTGGTTGACCAAGTTCTGCTCGAATAAGTAGGCTTAAACCGGTTCCTACCATTCCTGCACAGGCGCCAAATACTAAGTATAGTGTACCAATGTCTTTACGGTTTGTTGAAAGTAGTCAGCGGTTAATGAACATAGGTATGGTAAAATGGCTGAGTAATAATAGCATTAGACTGTAAATCTAAACACAGGGGTTTAAGCCTCTTTTTACCAGGCCCCGAGGTGATACTCATCTTGAATTGCAAATTCAAAGAAGCAGCTTCAACTCTGCCGGGGCTTCTCCCGCCTTTTTTTTCTTGGCGGCGGGAGAAGTAGACTGAAGCCAGTTGATTAGGGTTTTTAGCTGTTAACTGAAGTTTCGTGGGGTTGGATCCCACCAGTCTAGTAAGGATTTAGCTTAATGAAAGTAGCTGATTTGCGTTCAGTTGATGTAGGATAAGTCTTGCAGTCCTTAATGGGTTAGGCAGAGACTAAGCATTATGTTGCTTTCTTAAAGCTTTGAAGGCTTTTGGTCTATGATATCCTAAGTCTCTAGTTCAAGGTTGAGATTATAGGGGAGAGGGGGAGGAGTATGGATGACAGGGTAATTAGTGGGGCTGTGATAATTATAGGAAGGGTGGTTTCGAATTGTCATTTTATTTTGGTGTTGTTAGTTGTTGGAAATATGGTTAGGGAGGTGGAGTAGACTAGTCGTATATAGAAAAATAA
>CAUYON010054387.1:0-12032 GCA_963573935.1 Arctocebus calabarensis
CAGGCGCCTGTAGTCCTAGCTACTTGGGAGGCGGAGGCAGGAGACTCGCTTGAGCCCAGGAATTGGAGGTTGCTGTGAGCTGTGATGCCACAGCACTCTATCCAGGGTGACAGCTTGAGGCTCTGTCTCAAAAAAAAAAAACACCATGAAGGCTGAATGTGGTAGTGCCTGTGATCACTGCACTTTGAGAGGCGTACACGGGAGGACTGCCTTAGCCCAGGAGCTCAAAAATCAGCTGGGGAAACATAGGAAGACCTTGTCTCTACAAAAATTGTAAAAATGAGGTGGGCATAGTGGCAGGCATCTGTTGTCTCAGCTACTCAGGAGACTGAAACAGGAGGATCACTTGAGCCCTGGAGCTTGAGTTTACAGTTGAGCTATGATTGTGCCATTGCACTCCAGCCTAAGCAACAGAGAGAGCCCTTGTCCCAAAAAAAACCTACCACAATAAACACCAGTGTTAGGTCTTTACAACATGAGTATTAAATCTTAGCACATCCTTGGTTATTTCCTGAGGATAGATCCTAATGCATTTCTCAGCATGCTAGATGTACAGTTCAGTCTCTCCACGATTTCTACTTGGGCTGCCCTTTAGTTTGGATTTAATTTTTCTTGTTTACTCAAACATACACGAGCAACTTTCTGAGTTTACCACCACGGATCAACCCAAGCCCCCATCATGTCCCCAGACACACCCATACACCCTCTTTGCTCCAGCTATTCTGACTTTCTGTGTGAACAGAAAGGCAACAGGAAAGCTACATTTACAAGGGTCCAGAGCTAAGCTCCTACCGTCCACCTGGTGGCAGTGTTTCCTAAATGTTGGCAGAATATCCAGGAGGAAGTAAGCATCTTCTGTTATTTCAAGAGTACCTCCCTGCACCTTAAATCCACTCTTATAAACTAAAATACAGTGTCACACTAGGGGAAGACAGCAGTATTGTTCTGGCAAATACAGAGGTCAATATAGTTGTATGGCAAGTTTAGAAGTTTTCTTTGAGGGTTGCCACGACAAATAGCTTTTTTTTTTTAAGCTTATAATGTTGATTTATCCTAGTAAAAACATATTGCAGAAATTTTTAGAAGTAGAGAAAAAAATCATAGCATAATCTGTTAGCATATTGTCATATTTCCTTCTAATCCTGTGTAGGTAGCTGTCGATATAAATTTTCCTTTTCTTTTTCTTCTCTCTCTCTCTTCCTTTTTTTAACACGGTGAATTGCTTTTATTTCAGTACACATCCGCATTTTAGCATTTAGTGGTCCTGAACAGAAAGTAGAACACAGCAGTTTGGTCGGAAGTCAAGCCCGCCAATTTCAGGGATCAGCTGTGCAGGCCCAGTTCTTTCTGGATCCCTGCTGAGGATCGTGAAAAGCAGCAGCATCAAAACCAAAGTATGCACCAAATTCAAGGTTCTTTTTATTACAGTTGTCAAATTCTAAACTAAACCCTGAAGGGTTGCAAGGAGGACCAAAGGAGAGCCCTGTTTATAACTTCTTGAATTTTTACAAACAAAAGCGATTACAGGGAAAGAAAACAACTCAGAGGGATCGTGTGTACTGATGAATGTCCTCACGTGGGCTTCTCCAAGTTTAACCACCAAGGACTCTCAGGATTATTGGTGACTGTTCTTTTCACCTTATCAAAACCCTGCAGAGCTCAAAGTTCTGGAAAGGCAAATTGCCTTTGAAATCCCATTCAAAGGCAATTTATCTTAAGATACTGTAAATAATACATTTTTTTTGTCCATTTGAAATATACGTGTAAGTTGTGCTATAACAAATCATCCTATCAATGTAACCACTGTTCACATGAACTGAAATATATATATATCAGCTAATGATGACTGCAGAGGGTGGCAGGGCTAAGGACCCAATATTCATTTCCTAGGCCGGTGGAGTGAATAAATATGGTTTCAAAACTAAACAAAGGCAGTCAGAGACTCTTTCCATCCTTACTTGATGGGTTCTGGCCAAAGCAAGGAAGTGGCATGCAAAGTGTCGGGTGGTGATGGTGCAAGGATGGAGTTGAGGAGGAGGGAGGAAATAGCAGCACCCTGGATAAAGGTAGGGAGAAGATATGACGTAAGCCTTGAATTTCTCACTGAAGGCCAATCTCAGATGGGAGTGAAGGCATTACAATTTGTGGGAGTGAAGGAGAGTGGGTAGGGGGAAATGGCTTAGAGTTATCCCATTTAAGACTTAAAGAGACCAGGGGTGCAGGCAAAGCACCCCACACACCAAGTGGTAGTCCCACGGGCTTGACCTGAAACCTCACCTTCTCTTACAAGCCCTACGTTGAGAGCTGTTGCAAGGAGGAAAGAAAGTAGGGGAAGAAGAAAGGAGAGAAGGCAGAGAGGCTGGGCCGTGTAAGTAGAAGCAAGATGATTGTGTGATGTGTCTTTTCACAACGGAGTTAGATGTGCCCACCAGTTATGATGGGAACCAATTTAAATAAACCTTCTTGATCCCAGAAGTACTACAATGTGAACTGTGGTTACATTGATAGGAAGATTTGTTATAGCACAACTTATATGTATATTTCAAATGGACAAAAAAATGGGCGGCATCTGTGAGGAAGTGAGTAGGGCACCAGCCCCATATACTGAGAGTGGTGGGGTCAAACGCAGCCCCTGCCAAACTGCAACAAAAAAATAGCTGGGCGTTGTATAGTCCCAGCTACTCGGGAGGATGAGGCAAGAGAATCGCCCAAGCCCAGGAGCTAAAGGTTGCTGTGAGCTGTGACAGTACAGCACTCTACTGAGGGTGACAAAGTGAGACTCTATCTCTAAAAGAAAAAAAAATGGACAAAAAATTTGTATTATTTACAGTAATTTAAGATAAATTGCCTTTGAATGGGAGTTTCCTTTCCAGAAATTTGAGCTCTACCAGACATTTCTAGAAAATTTACCATTCTGGAAACTGAAGACTCCTTAAATCAAATTAAGGGGAAGGGCCTCAGTCTGTTTGTTTATTTTCATTTTTGAGACAGAGTCTCACTTTACTGCCCTTGGTAGAGTGACTTGGCGTCATAGCTCACAGCAACCTCAAACTCTTGGGCTCCAGCAATCCTCTTGCTTCAGCCTCTCAAATAGCCGAGACTACAGGCGCCCACCATGGCACTTGGCTATTTTTAGAGCCTCCCAGAGTGGGCATGAGGCATGACCACCACACCCAGCCTGGTTTTTCTGTTTGATTAATTACTATAACACTGTCCTCCATGTGACTGAAGGAGTTTCATGTTTTCTTTAGACATCATTAGGCACCAAAGCTGTTGCAGGGCAACTTTAATGCTATATGAATTCTGCCATATTGCTAGCACTACTATGGCTCCTGGGTCTACCACTCCATTAGAACTATTAACTCCATTCATATGAATTTTTGTTGCAAATCTTACAAAGAGGGCACCTCTGGGTATTTAGGTACACAATATTTTAAGGCTGTGTACGTGGTTTTCATAAATTGATTTTTGGGGGCCCAATTATCATCCATGTCTATCTTATGTCATGTCTTCATCATCTTCTAAACCCCAGCAAACTGTGCCATCTCCTACTCTTTTCTGGCCTTTAAGTTCTTCCAACAATTGTAAATTATGAGGGACTTTTACCCCTAAGCCTTTATTGGCTGCTGTCTTACACTGCTGCTGCTCTAATATAAACTTTGTAAGAATTCACAAATTGTAGGCCTATCTTCACTACCTTGTCTTCCTCAATGATGATATAAATGGTCAAATGAATTTTTTTTTGAAATATAAAGAACAGCCTCAGAAACAGTAAAGCGAATTCCAGGCAGTCCCCATAAAAACATTCAACACACAGAGTTCTGAATACCAACAAAAAGCTGCAAAACTCCTTTCATTGAACTTTTGCCTGTGTAATTAGTTTCAAGACAATGTCTACTGGTACCATAGAAGATTAGATCATCATTTTGTAGTAGAGTCATGTTACCACCTCAGGACTACCTTGTGTAAGCATGCAGAAGACAGGTGGGCTGCTTCCTGATTTGAAAGACCCTAAAGCCTCATGAATGCCCCAATTATCCTCTTGGACACATATTCCCCTACCCTCCTCACCTCTTGGATTTTTCTTTCCTCTTTACCTTACTGACATTTCTTTCTACTAGAGCATCTAACTCCCCATGACTCTTGAGGGCAGGGATAATGTTTTATTCACCATCATATTCTCAGCACCAGTACATAATGAGTGCTCAATAAATGTTTATGCATACAGTAAGAGAAGTTTTATATCAAACATAATCTAAGCTATGACACAGCGTGGCAAACACTGCCGGTTGCCTTATGGCAGTCATTCCTCACCAAAACTGTTCCTGGTTTGGCCATGGAGACCCCTTTAAGTTGGCTTTCATGTCCCCACCAAGATTTGGTTTTTGGTTTGTTTTGAGCACTTTCTTACTTTATGGTGCTAAAAGATGCTCCAGGCTCATCTTTTATATTTCCTGCCCCAGTCTTAGAATCACCTACTTGTGCAAGGAGCCCTGACTCCTTTTATTAAAGAATAGTATTAGAAACCAAAATTTCTGCATTAGACATGCTCATTGCTACTGGGGTGTCATGCATGGCTCATAGACCCTAAATAATGTAATTTTAAATGTCCTACTGGCCCCATTTTTAAAAAATAAAGCAAAATGGGTGAGTTAATTTTATTCAACCCAATATATCTAACATATTGTAACAGAGGCAAAGGCCTGAAATGTTTTATGAGCTGTCTCTTTAATTAATTAATTTATTTTTTGAGACAGAGTCTCACTCTGTTGCCCACTATCTAGAGAGTCATGGCATCATAGCTCACAGCAACCTCAAACTCTTGTGCTCAAGAGATCCCCTTGCTTCAGCCTCCTGAGTAGCTGGAACTAAAGGCACCTGCCACAACACCTGGCTAGTTTTTCTATTTTTAGTAGAGATGGGGTCTCGCTTTTGCTCAGGCTGACCTTGAACTCCTAAGCTCAAGTAATCTACCTGCCTCAGCCTCCCAGAGTGTTAGGATTACATACATGAGCCACTCTGTCCAGCCCCAGCTAGTTTTTTTTCTATTTTTAGTAAAGACAGGGTCTTGCTCTTCCTCATAAGGGTCTCAAACTCCTAACTCAACCAGTCCACTTACTTGGGCCTCCCAAAGTGCTAAGATTACAGGCAACTTTTTAAATTTTTTTAAACTCCTGCCTTGCTCTGACAAATATATACAGATATGTAAATTTTGGAATTTTAAAATGGGTAACTTTGTTTTCAAATATAAATTACTATTAGAATTTTGAACTTTTTTTTTCCAAACCTCATATGTTCTTAGTTGAGAATACTAATTTAAAGCCATAAGATTGATTTTTTTTTTTTTTTTTTTTTTTGAGACAGAGGTTTTTTTTTGTTGTTGTTTTTGAGACAGAGCCTCAAGCTGTCACCCTGGATAGAGTGCTATGGCATCACAGCTCACAGCAACCTCCAATTCCTGGGCTCAAACGAGTCTCCTGCCTCCACCTCCCAAGTAGCTGGGACTACTGGTGCCCGCCACAAATGCCCGGCCATATTTTGGTTGCAGCCGTTGTTGTTTGGCTGGCCCGGGCTGGATTCGAACCCGCCAGCTCAGGTGTATGTGGCTGATACCTTAGCCCATTGAGCCACAGGCGCCGAGCTCATAAGATTGAATTTAAGAAGGCCAGACAGCTTCAGAGTCAGGTTTGAGGTAGAGTGAGGATAGGTGAGAATAATGATGTGTCAGGAAATACTCACAATAAAGGCACTCAGCCTAGGAACCACCAGTTACAGTGAAAGTTGCTGATGGCACAAAAATTGAGCAAGCAAGTAACCTGCTCAATTTGAATGGCTAGAGACTAGGGAAGGGATTAGGTGGCACTAAAGAGGGAGTTGAAGCTGGTTAACTTTTTTTTTTTTTTTTTTCTTTTCATTCTGAGACAGAGTCTCACTATGTCACCTTTGGTAGAGTGCTATGGAGTCACAGCTCACAGCAACCTCAAACTCTTGGGCTTAAACGATTCTCTTGTATCAGCCTCCCAAGTAGCTGGGACTACAGGCACCCCCCACAACACCCAGCTATTTTTTTGTTGTAGTTGTCATTGTTAATTGGCAGACCTGGGCTGGGTTTGATCCTGCCAGCCCTGGTGTATGTGACTGGCTCCCTAGCTGCTGAACTATAGGTGCTGAGCCTAACTTCTTGACTTTATGCCAGAGTTTGCCTTCAAGGTATTTTTGCCCCAGTAGACAACTGTATGCTTGATAGCTTTCACAAAGTCATGTTAAAATTCTTCCCAGAATTCTCTGGTTTATATTTTACATTTTTGCCTTTTTTGTTGTTGTTGTTGCAGTTTGGCCGGGGCCAGGTTCGAACCCACCATCCTCAGTATATAGGGCTGGTGCCCTACCCACTGAGCCATAGGTGCCACTCTGTATGGTACATTTTTAAAGATAATTGTTAGAGTGCAGTGCTCCTCAAATGTCATGATACACTCACTGCTTCAATACTTTTTTCCTTTTTTTTTCTTAGCAGCAGAGTCTTACTTTTTCGCCCTTGGTAGAGTCCTGTGGCGTCACCGCTCACAGCAACCTCCAGCTCTTGGGCTTATGCGATTGTATTGCCTCAACCTCCCGAGTAGCTGGGACTACAGGTGCCTGCCACAATGCCTGGCTATTTTTTGTTGTTGTTGTTGTTGTTGTTGTTGCAGTTTGGCCGGGGCTGGGTTTGAACCCACCACCCTTGCTATATGGGGCCAGTGCCCTACTCACTGAGCCACAGGCACCGCTCTGCTTCAGTCTTACCGATCCAACTCATGTGTGGTACAGTTTGTCCCTGAAGCTTAGCCAAAAAAAAAAAAGAAAGAAGAAAAATCATGGTGCTTTTGTTGTGAGCACTTTTTCTTTTATTAAATACATCTTTAGCAGTCCTGGTATTTATTTTGTTCATATATGCTTTTTTTTTTGAGACAGAGCCTCAAGCTGTCACCCTGGATAGAGTGCTGTGGCATCACAGCTCACAGCTCCTGTTCCTGGGCTCAAGCGAGTCTCCTGCCTCCGCCTCCCAAGTAGCTGGGACTATAGGCGCCCGCCACAACACCCGGCCATTTTTTTTGGTTGCAGCCGTCATTGTTGTTTGGCTGGCCCGGGCTGGATTTGAACCCGCCAGCTCAGGTGTACGTGTCTGGTGCCTTAGCCCGTTGAGCCACAGGCACTGAGCCGTTCATATATACTTTTAATGGCTTGACCTTAGTTCATCCTTTGGATCATGCTTGGTTTGAGTCTAGCTAATGTAAGACGAGAGAGTGACCTATAGGATTTTTTTCTCAGATAACTTGATAGAATGCTTTTAAACAAAAAGTAGACTACTAACTGAATCTTATTTAATTAATGAATTTTTTGAGACAAAGTCTTATTATGTCTCCCCTCGGTAGAATGCTATGGTATCACAGCTCACAGCCACCTCAAACTCTTGGACTTAAGCGATTCTCTTGCCTCAGCCTCCCAGGTAGCTGGGACTGCAGGAACCCCACCACCACCCCCACAATGCCTGGCTGTTTTTTTGTTGCAGTTGTCATTGTGTTTAGCAGGCCCAGGCCAGGTTCCAGCCCACCAGCCCTGGTGTATGTGGCTGGCGCCCTAATCACCTGAGATGCGGGTGCCGGGCCTACTTATTTTTGAGATACTGTCCCACTCTTTCCTACCACTAGCTGTTGGCAGCAGGGGATAGGTAGGAACCTAGGTTATGCCCCTTCTCTTAAGAAAGGCTCCACAGGCTCAGCGCCTTTGGCTCATCGGGCTGGTGGGTTTGAATCCAGCCTGGGCCCACCAAACAACAATGACGGCTGCAACCAAAAACTGGCTGGGCATTGTGGCAGGCACCTGTAGTCCCAGCTATTTGGGAGGCAGAGGCCGGAGACTCGCTCGAGCCCAGGAATTGGACGTTGCTGTGAGCTGTGATGCCATTGCACTCTATCCAGGGTGACAGCCTGAGTGAGGGTCTGTCTCAAAAAAAAAGAAAGGTTCCACAGATGGACTGGCATTTCCAATTTTTTTTTCTTTTTTTGAGACTGAGTACAATGATGTCATCACAGCTCATTATAATGTCAAACTCCTGGGCTCAAATGATCCTCTTGCCTCGATATTCAGGATTAAAGGCATGTACCACCATGGTAAGTTTTCTGTTTTTTTGTAGAGATGGGGTCTGGCTCTTGCTCAAGTTGGTGTCAGTCTCCTGAGTTCAAGCATCCTTTTGCCTTGGTCTCTCAGAGTGCTAGGATTAGAAGTGTGAGCTATGCCTGGGCTGAGTCTGAATTTAAAACCAAATTAATTTAACTTTTCCTCTCGCCATAAATTTGAGTTTTTTAACATGTACTGATGCAAGGAATGATAAGTCTCCATTTTGGCACTTTGCTTCCCTAAATTAAGCATTTTATTTATTTATTTATTTATTTATTGGTAGAGACAGAGCCTTACTTTATCGCCCTTGGTAGAGTGCCGTGGTGTCACACAGCTCACAACAACCTTCAACTCCTGGGCTTAGGCAATTCTCTTGCCTCAGCCTCCCGAGTAGTTGGGACTACAGGTGCTGGCCACAATGCCCAGATATTTTTCTGTTTTGCAGTTCGGCTGAGGCCGGGTTTGAACCTGCCACCTTCAGTATCTGGGGCCTGTGCCCTACTCGATGAGCCACAGGTTCCGCCCGTAAGTTAATCATTTATTAATAGGTCGAGTATGGTGGCTCACACCTGTAATTCTAGAACTCTAGGAGGCCAAGGTGGGTGGATCGCTTAGAGCTCAGGAGTTCAAGACCAGCCTAAGCAAGAGTGAAACTCCATTTTTAAAAATAGCGAGGCATAGGCCGGGTGTGGTGGCTCACGCATGTAATCCTAGCACTCTGGGAGGCCAAGGCAGGTGGATTGCCTGAGCCAGAGTGAGACCTCTTCTCTGAAAATAGCTGGGCATTGTGGCAGCTGCCTGTAATCCCAGCTACTTGGGAGGCTGAGGCAAGAGAATTGCTTGATCCCCAAGAGTTTGAGGTTGCTCTGAGCTATAAATGCCATGGCACTCTCCGGGAGTGGCAAAGTGAGACTCTGTTTCAAAAAAAAAAAAAAAGAATAAGCATTGTGGGGGGTCCCTGTAGTCTCAGCTACTCTGGAGGCTGAGGCAAGAGGATTTCATGAGCCAAGAAGTTCAAGGTTGCTGTGAGCTGTGATGCCACAACACTGTATTGAGTGTGGCAAAGTAAGACTGTGTCTCAAAAAAAAAGAGAGACAGAGTCTTACTTTATCACCCTTGGTGGAGTGCAGTGGCATCACAACTCACAGCAACCTCCAGCTTCTGGGCCTAGGTGATTCTCCTGCCTCAGCTTCCCAAGTAGCTAGGACTACAGGCACCTGCCACAATGCCCAGCTATTTAAAAAAGAATTTGTGGGGCGGCACTTGTGGCGCAGTGGGTAGGGCGCCGGCCCCGTATACCGAGGGTGGCGGGTTCAAACCCAGCCCCAGCCAAACTGCAACAACAACAACAAAATAGCCAGGCATTATGGCGGGTGCCTGTAGTCCCAGCTATTCGGGAGGCTGAGGCAGGAGAATCGCCTAAGCCTGGGAGTTGGAGGTTGCTGTGAGCGGTATAACGCCACGGCACTCTACCAAGGGCGATAAAGTGATACTCTGTCTCTACAAAAAAAAAGAATCTGTTAACACCAACCCCTGACAGACTGTCACAATTCTTTGGAGCCCTGAAATAATTGTGTTCATGGGATCAGTGGCATGTTACTGGATTCTCATTGAAAGAAAACTAATGAGATTTGTAAGGTGCTTTCTGAAGGAACCACCTCTTGGAAAGAATGTAAAGCGAATTTGCTTTGTCTATTACTACTAAAATAGGTTACTACGTTATAAGCAAGGTTGTGGCCTATGTTTGCTTATAGAATTAGTTTGAAAAAGTAGTTATAGTGAAATGGTATGATATATTTGGAAATTATTGATAATTTTTTCACCTCTTGGATGTTAAGAAACCATGTAAGTAGGTAAAAAGAGTACTGTGCTTAAATAATTATAATGATAAACAATATTTTATGTTTTTGATGTTAATCTTTTCTTACTGTAAGCTACAGTGAATCTTCTTCAGGAAACAGGGTGACATTTTTTGTAGAATAAGACTAGTCAAATATTCTTGCCCCTGTATTTGTAGAGGCTAGATGTTGAAAAGAGTGAAAAAAATGTGATTTTTAATTGACTTACACAGTATTCATATAAAACTTTTTTTAAAGAAGATCTTTGAAAGCAATTTTAATACCATGTACTCATTAAATATCATTTATCAATATGTATCTGGATACAGTGTCATCAGATTTGGAGTGGCACTTCAAATAAGATTGTTCTTAAGGGAGGCTTTACTTTTGAATTTGTTTTGTTTTTTAGGCTTCATGGTGTGTTAGATAAACTTCGCTCTGTGACAACTGGTAAGATTCATAACTTTTTTTGTACTTCTCCTTGCTATAATCTGATTTATTTCTTTTTAAAGTCATTCTTAGTGCTTTGGGAAAAAACTTGTTTGAAAACTGCTTCATTTGAACATTTTAGGAAGCACATATTTTTGATTGAAGAGCAGTAATGATAATGTAATTCAAAGGTCATTTAACCAATGGAGAGGGAGCAGTGTGATTTATCCTAAGGAAATTCCTCAAGAATGTTTCAGGATAGTATAATTCAAAATTGAAAGTCTAGTAATTACCGTGTTACGCTATATGGAATAATATTCAGCTATTAAAAGTAACGTGGAAGAGGTGGCACCCATATAGCTCAGTGGGTAGGGCACCAGCCACATACACCCAGGTTGACAGGTTTGAACCCAGCCCAGGTCAGCTAAGCAGCAATGAGAACTGCAGCAACAAAAAATAGCTGGGTGTTGTGGCAGGCGCCTGTAGTCCCAGATACTTGGGAGGCTGAGCGAAGAGAATCACTTAAGCCCAAGAGTTTGGGGTTGTTGTGAGCTGTAATGCCACGGCACTCTACCAAGGGCGACATAATAAGACTCTCTCTCAAAAAAAAAAAAAAGTAATGTGGAAGAATAACATGAGAA
The DNA here is from genome assembly GCA_963573935.1 of Arctocebus calabarensis. Classification (NCBI taxonomy): domain Eukaryota; kingdom Metazoa; phylum Chordata; class Mammalia; order Primates; family Lorisidae; genus Arctocebus; species Arctocebus calabarensis. The sequence goes on from CAUYON010054387.1 coordinate 11,066, forward strand.
TATATATACGTGATATGTTTTAGTTTCAAAAAATGCATATGTGTACTCTTTCCCCCCCAAAAATCACATTTGAGATAATTGATGGTTTTTATTTGTATTTTCAGAATGTTCTACAATAAAGCCTGTATTGCTGTTGAATTAGTGATGGGGGGGAAGGTTTAAAATAATGAAAACAGATTAGAAGGACTGTGTTTTCCTTTTCAGAGCCCTCTAGTCTAAAGTCTGCTGATACTAACATCTTTGATAGCAACGTGCCTTCAAATAAGAGCAGTTTCAGTCGGGGAGACGAAAGAAGGCATGAAGCTGCAGTGCCGCCCCTTACCATTTCTAACAGTAGACCTGAAAAAAGAAATTCTAGAGTTTCTTCCAGTTCACAGGAGCAGAAAACCACTAATGTCAGGTAAGAGTCCTGTGAAGACCTGTGACATTTACATTAATTTTCTATCTTTCAGCTGTTCTTTTTTTTTTTTTTGACTGGGGCCCGACTCCTTTGAGCCACAGGTGCTGCCCTCAGTTGCTTTTTTTTTTTTTTTTTAGCAGTTTATCCCCCCCCTAGACTCAAGCATTCAGACCTATATTTTCAACAATTTTTAGAAATAGTGAAATGATCATATTTCTGAATGAAATAATGGATAAGACCTAAGTATAATTTCTTTTATCTCAAATGTAGTAAATTCAAGTTTAAGGAAACTATAATTTCAAACTAGTCTTTTTTGTCTTTATTTCTTGAGACAAGAGTCTCACTTTGTTCCCCTGGTACAAGCAATCTTCTTGCCTCATCCTCCTGAGTAGTTGGGACTATAGGTGTTTGCCCTGGCGCCCTGATACATACATACATATATACATTATATATATATATACACACACACATATATATATAATTTTTTTAAAGAGTTTTACTGTTGCTCAGGCTGGTCTCCAACTCCTGAGCTCAAGCAATCCACCTGCCTCAGCCTCCCAGAGTGCT
>CAUYON010054389.1:0-20974 GCA_963573935.1 Arctocebus calabarensis
TGTAGTCCCAGCTACTTGGGAGGCGGAGGCAAGAGACTCGCTTGAGCCCAGGAGTTGGAGGTTGCTGTGAGCTGTGATGTTACAGCACTTTATCCAGGTGACAGCTTGAGGCTCTGTCTCAAAAAAAAAAAAAGAAAGAAAGACTTTCTCCAGTTTACTCTTTATATCTCTAGAACTTTGTACCACAGTTAAAAACAAATGAACAAATAAAAACATAAAATCCAGATTTAAACAAACTTATCTTATAATATTGTTATGAGGATTAAATGAGTCATGTATATAATCCTAATGCCTGCCTCGCATATAGTGAGTATACAATACTAAAAGATAACCTTTGCTCTCGCCCCTTTGCCTTCAGTTCCATAATTTCTGTTTGGAGGGTTCCCAGGATTTTATTTTCTTAATTTAGGCCAAGGAATACATATATGAACCTGAATAGATATATGAACCTTTGAAATTGTGTAGCAAATTTTGTGTAAGTACTTCTTATTCCAGTGTTTCTAGAAGGGGTCTATGACTTTCATCAGATTTTTTAAGGAGTGTCCTGTGGCCTTAGGAAGTTAAGCTCTTTTGCTATCTTATGTTTCCTTCTGCCAGAAAATACGTTGCTATCAGGCAGTCTTTTCTTTAGGAAGAGACTGTGCTGGTATTTTTTTCCTCATAATTTCTGTCTTTTCTGGATCTAAGTGTTTTCTAATTGTCTTGTGTTTGGGGCAAGTAATTTAAACTCCCTGGGTTTCAATTTCTTTCTTTTTTTTCCCTTCATCTTTTCTTCCTTTCTTTCTTTTTTTTTTTTTGAGACACGGTCTCACTCTGTGCCCTGGGGTCTCAATATCCTACCTGTAAAATGAAGTAATTGATTTTCAAAGAATTTCCCTTCATCTTGAAAATGTTTTGATTCTATCTAGATTTACTGTGTATGGGCTTTAAAAATTAGAAATGTTGTCATAAAGAAAAACCCTCATGCTAAGAATAATTAGATAGAGACCTAATGCTGAACAGATGAAATATTAATATGAGTGGAAGAGTGTATACCGGCCTGATTTTAACTGAATAGCCATGATTTATTTTCTTACCAGAAATAAAGCTGTCTTGCTAATGAGATAGGGCTATGTAAGATCCTCTGGTGGTACTGTGAGGGAGAGGTGACATCTCTGTAAAACTGCTCTCATCTCAGGTTCTTTTCTCTGCTTTGCTTTATGAAAAGGAGAGAAGGTAGATACAACCCTGTGAGTTGTAGTTTTTCACTAGTAAGAATTACCTTGATCAGTATTGATAATTTTCTGTTACTTGCCTGATTTTCACAAATTAGAATGACCTAGATTTCAACCTGCACATTTTTAACTCAGTTGTACATTTGGTTATTCACACTATTGCACAACCCAACTACTCAGAATCATTTGTCTCAAATCTACATTGTGATCATTTTTACCTTTTGTTTGAGGCTTTGTTGAGGATGCAGTGTTTTTCAACCATTTTTATCGCAACAGCACACTTGTACCTATAGTTACACTTCCGCTTGGGAGGTGGAGGCAGGAGACTCGCTTGAGCCTAGGAATTGGAGGTTGCTATGAGCTGTGATGCCACAGCACTCTCTCCAGGGTGACAGCTTGAGGCTCTGTCTCAAAAAAAAAAGAAAATCACTGAGAGAATGGAATTCTTGACCTACAGGGCAGTTCGGGGTTATTAAAAGTATGTTCAACACGCACTCAAGGGTAAATTTTACAATTACATCACATATAAATTTTTAGTTTGCCCTTTTGGAGCATTAGGCAGTCATGTCAATGAGTTTTTTGTTTTTGTTTTTGTTTTGGGACAGAACCTCACTTTGTCTCCCTTGGTGGATTGCTCATGGTGTCATAGCTCACAGCAACCTCAAACTCTTGGGCTCAAGTGATCCTCTTGCCTTAGTCTCCCAAGTACCTGAGACCACAGGCTCCCACTACTATGCCCACCCATCCTCATTTGATGGTCTCGAACTTCTGAGCTCGAGCAATCCACCTGCCTTGGCCTCCCAGAGTGCTAGGATTACAGGTATGAGCCACCACACCTGGCCTGTAGCTTAAATTTTAGAATGAGAAAACAGAAAAAGCAATAAGTACTTTCAGATAATAGTAAGTAATTGAAAAAATAAAGTGAGGTAATGGGGCCAGACTGGATGATCAGGGAAGACCTTGAAGAGGTGATAGGTGATCTGAGACCTGAGATGTAAGCTCCTTTGATTGGGTGTGTTCCTCAACTCCATACACTTGCAGTCTTGATTTTGTTCATGGTCATTTCCTCCAGGTTTACCTTAGGAAGCTAATTCCCATACACATGTTCCGTATTTACTTGTGTTCACATACAGCTCTGTGTTCTCTCCTTCTCTCCACATGAGTGAGCTCTTGAGCTGCCTTGTTTGAGTATTGTTTATCTGTTCATGTTTTAATTTGATACATAGGGTATTATAAGCAGAGTACTGTGATCGCTGGATATTCCTCTTGGGATATATGCTGTTCATTTCTTCATTATGTTCTCTCAGTAAGTAATAAGTCTGAAGAAAACTTCAGAGCACTAGGGCTATGTTAGTCACTGTAATAGATGATCTGGACATATTTAAATAGTGGTCTGTTCAGAGATTTCCCAAATATTATTTTCTTTTCTTTTCTTTTCTTTTCTTTTTTTTTTTTTGAGGCAGAGTCTCACTATGTTACCCTTGGTAGAGTGCTATAGTGTCACAGCTCACAGCAACCTCAAATGCTTGGGCTTAAGCGATCCTCTTGCCTCAGCCTCCCAAGTAGCTGGGACTATGGGTACCCGCCACAATACCTGGCTATTTTTTTTGTTGCAGTTGTCATTGTTGTTTAGCTGTCCTGGGCTGGGTTCCAACCCACCAGCCTCGTAGCGCTGTAACCACTGCTACAGGCACCAAGCCCCAAATATTATTTTCAAAAATAAAAACCTTTTTTTGTTGTTGTTTTTTTGAGACAGAGCCTCAAGCTGTTGCCCTGGATGGAGTGCTGTTGCATCACAGCTCACAGCAACCTCCAACTCCTGGGCTCAAGTGAGTCTCCTGCCTCCGCCTCCCAAGTAGCTGGGACCAGAGGCACCTGCCACAATGCTTGGCTAATTTTTGGTTGCAGCCATCTGTTGTTTGGCAGGCCTGGGCTGGATTTGAACCCGCCAGCTCAGGTGTATGTGGCTGGCACCCTAGCTGCTTCAGCAACAGGCGCCGAGCCAAAAATAAAAACTTTTTTTAAAAAATAAAAATGTACTACTGCAAAGATATCTAGCCCTCCCAAACGGGGTATAGCTGGAAAAATATCACGTGCTCGTCTTTTTGCCAACTGTCTGGTGGCACAAAGATGACCTTCACATCAGGTCTTTTGAGAGCTGACCCAATCCGTTACCCCTCAAGCGCAGTATCCTTGATAATTTTGGTGACTGCTTTAAGGCAATGACCTCCTGTTGCACTTGATTAGTCAGCAAGGTAGGATTCAGTTTTCTTGATTTGAAGGACCTCATTGAGGGGGTAAGGGTCAGGGTGTACTTTTCCATAAAGAGCCTAGGTTCCCTGGATTCCACAGGGAGGTGTGGAACAAGTAAATAGATAAGGAGTTAAATAGAATTGTTGATTATCAGAACTAAGAGCCAGTTCTCCCCCATGATTACTTTGTTGCATAAACCCTATAGCAGTGATTTCTTTCTCAATGTCCATACCCTCCATTGTTTGACTGACAGTAAAGAAAAGAAAGAAAAGCAAGACAGCCAAAACTCACATCTCAGCCACTGGACTTCTGGGCTTTTGGTTATACTGTTGTTTCTCTGTAGCTTTGAAGTCACATGGATATTTTTTTTCCTCTCCCTGTTAGGTACCTGTCTGAAGCAGAATTAAAAGAGATTTTCTTTTTTTTTTTTGAGACAGAGCCTCAAGCTGTCACCATGGATAGAGTGCTGTGGCATCACAGCTCACAGTAACCTCCAATTCCTGGGCTCAAGCGAGTCTTCTGCCTCCACCTCCCAAGTAGCTGGGACTACAGGCGCCTGCCACAACACCCAGCCATTTTTTGGTTGCAGCCATCATTGTTGTTTGTTTGGCGGGCCGGGGCTGGATTCAAACCTTCCGGCTCAGGTGTACGTGGCTGGTGCCTTAGCCCGTTGAGCCACAGGTGCCGAGCCTAAAAGAGAGTCTTATCATTAGAACTGCAGGCCCTTTGACCATCTACTAATTATTTCAACAACATATACAACTCCACAACTCCTAAGTAGATTCTGCCTCTAATTCTAAAAATTTATCTTTCTGTTCTATTCATTTTTTTTTTTTTTTTTTGCAAATGTGAAACAGTTTATTGAAGAAGAAAAAGGCAGATTTACAGAGCAGGAGCAAGATAAAGGTTTACAGAGCAAGCAAGATATGTTCACCATAGGCAGTGACTGGGCCTTCTTTGTCATGCCAAGTTCTATTCAATTTTCTGGCAGAGTTCAGCATGACTGCCATTTAAGTGGTGATTTGAAGTTATTTCATCTTTGTGTATGAGTCAGTGTTTATGTTGTGTGATACATTCAAAAGAGTTCATCTTGAGTTTTTTTTTTTCTTTAACACATTTAATTCCTTTTTCTTTGAACTATAAATGATTAGTCTCAATTCTGTAACTTAACTGGAGTGTGATACTATTTAGAAATATTCAGTTGCATTAGACAAAATAAGGTACATTATTGTAAGCTCTAAATTAGAGGGAAATAGTTTTCATTATACTGTATTTTTACTTACAAATTTTCTTAGTTTCTTCGGAAGAGATTCTTCTATCATAAGTCAGAGAAGTCTAAATTTTCTTATTTCCTTTTTAAAAAGTAAATGATTTATCCTTAAATATATAAAATAGTATATATAAATTTTATTTTAGAATATTATTACATTCTAATAGTTTTATTTTGATTATTTTTGAGACAGAGTCTTACTACGTCACCCTGGGTAGAGTGCTGTAGCATCACAGCTCACAGCAACCTCAAACTCTTGGGCTTATGTGATTCTCTTGCCTCATCCTCCCAAGTAGCTGGAACTACAGGTGCCGGCCACAATGTCTAGCTATTTTTTTTTTTTTTGTAGTTGTCATTGTTGTTTAGCTGGCCCAGGCTGGATTCCAACTGCCAACCCCAGTGTATGTGGCCAGCACCTTAACCACTGAGCTGTGGGCACTGAACCTACATTCTAATAGTTTTAAATAAAATTTTTAAATTTATAAAAGTTGAAAAAAAAGTTTGAATATTATTTCGAGACAAGTTGATAATATGTCCTTACATACTTATTTTTTTGGGTTTCCACATGGGCATAAGGAACGTTTGTATTTTAAGAAAGTAATTTATTAGATGATAATGAAGCTACAGAAAATATAGCAGGTATTGCTGAAGATAGACCTTAGGATGACAAAAGGAAACACTTACACTTATTTACACTCTAATCAATCTCCTTGCAAAATTTTAGAAAACACAAAAGTATAAGCACACATTTCATTATCAGCATGGTGATAACATTATCACAGATTTGTTAAAGTCTCTGGAAGACCCACTCTATGCTTATGAGGGAATGAAAAGTGAAAAAGACAGATGACATTTTAGTATTATTATGAAAATACTTTTGACCTCAAAAAGCACCTGAATAAAAGGAGAAGGTGAAAAGGAAATCCCCATTGGCGATGGTAAAGGTTATAGACTTTTCTGAGTCACTGCTTTGCTTTCACAACCTTTATTAATCTCCAGACCTCAAAATGGTCTCCCAGCACCTTATAAAGTAGGGGTTCTTAAAATGTGGTCTCCTGAGGGTCCCTGATGCCTTTTCACAGGGTCCCTGATGTCAAAACGATTTCCATAATAATACTGAGGTGTTGTTTGCCATTGTATGACATTTTGTACTTATGGTACACACACAAGGATAGATAAGCAATTAATATAATTACCATAGGTTATCATTGTATTCTTTGTTATCATGCACTTGCAATTGAAATCTTTTTTCTATTATACTTAAAATAACTTTGATGAAGCATTGAAATGATTAATTTTATTGAATATCAACCCTTGAATAAAGATTTCATTTTTAGATGAATTGGGAAGTACATATGTGATTGATAGTTACAAACTGAACTAGCCTTTTTTTTTTTTTTAAACAGTATGCCACTTTTACTTGAAAGAACAACTGACAGGTCTGTGTATGGTGGCTTACCACCTGTAGGCCTACCACTTTGGGAAGCTGAGGTGGGTGGATTGCTTGAGCTCAGGAGTTCAAGACCATCCTGAGCAAGATCAAGACCCTATAGCTAAAAAATAGCCAGGTGTTGTGGCAGTGCCTGTAATCCCAGCTCCTTGGGAGGCTGAGGCAAGAGGATCGCTTAAGCCCAAGAGTTTGAAGTTGCTGTGAGCTATGACGTACACACTCTCTACCCACAGCACTGTACCCAGAGCAACAAAGTTTGTTTTTTTAAAACAAACTCTGTCTCAAAAAAAAAAAAAAAAAAATTGCTGGAAATCTCAGGAGGCTAATCATGAATTTCCCCTAGGAGCAATGGTCGAATATTGGCAAATTCAGGGTTAGTGGCAACTTTATAATCCTAGTTTGGAAGGCTGAAGTGAGAAGATCCCTTGAGGTCAGGAGTTCAAGACCAGCCTAGGAAAAAAGCTAAAGCCTGTCTTTACCAAATAGATAGATTCATAGCAAGCCAGCCAGATGTGGTAACATGGACCTACAGTCCTAGCTACTTAGGTGACTGAGCCAGGAGGAAGTTTGAGGTTGCCATGAGCTATGATCATATCACTGTACTCTACCCTGGGCAACAGAGTAAGACTGTCTCAAACAAAAAAAAAGAATGTAGTATTTTATATATTTATCTCTAAGGATTTTAAAGTATCTTACAGACATTAGCTTGTTTATCAACATAACTTCCAGAAAATGGCTACTAGAGAGTGGCTTAGTTGTTATTTGGAGGATGAGGAAAAAATCCTTTGAGTAGGTCATCTTTAAGGTTTATATTTTAGGACAATTTTTGTATCTTATTATATTTTTGCTTCTTAAATATATAATATCCTGTCCTTGGATGCAAAAAGTTCTGCTTGCTAATCGTGGTTATGTTTAATTGATTTGTTTTGAAACTCATTGAAATATTGCCTATTTGACTTTCATGGGGAAAGGTGAAAAGACAGAGTATTTTGGAAAGCAGTCAAAACTTTTTGGCATAAAAGTGCCAGGTAAAGAGAAACAATTATAATGGTTATTATCAAAAATATAAAAACAGTAATGATATAGGTTTCTATATACATAGAATTTATGCTATGTTGAAAATGGCTACTCACATAAATTGCAGGAACTTTTGTCTCTTTCAACTCTGTACTTAGTCCTTTGGCTAGATTTCTCTAGTTCTTCCTTTATACGATTTCTCAAATTTGTACTCTTTTTTATTTGTAAGGTCATAATCTGGAAATCCAGGCTTTAATCATCTTCAAGGTTGACCTTAAAATTACTCTCAATTCTTTCAGCCACATTCTCTCTTGAATGTATCAGTTACACTGTAGTAAGTCATCTTCTCTAAGTATATTTTTATCACTTCATTCTGTTGAGATTACTGCCCTACTTAGAAACTTTTGGTAGCTGCTAGTTTCCTATTTTTAAATTACTATAAACCAGTTGTCTCTTCATGCTCTTCAGTTCTCCTACGGCCCTTCCACCCCACCCTTCCATAATCAATGTCATTGTTTCATAATTCATCATGTATGCAGGGGAACCTCTTAGATGTGTATTTGCTCATCTTATTACTGCCAAATCAATAACTGCATCTATTATGTTTTCTTTCCTTCTGTAACAAAGGAGGAATTATTAGGACATAGACATGGGACACATTATTCTGTCTGCCACAAATTTCTATTCCATTTTTTTCCTTTCGATATAAGAGCAATATGTCTTAGTTCCACAAAATCTAGAAAATAGAATAGGTCAGGTACGCTTTAGTCCTTTTTAATCTTTTTTTTTTTTTTGTAGAGACAGAGTCTCACTCTATTGCCCTCTGTGGAGTGTTGTGGTGTCATACAGCTCACAGCAACCTCCAACTCCTGCGCTTAGGTGATTCTCTTGCCTAAGCCTCCCAAGTAGCTGGGACTATGGGTGCCCGCCACAATGCCCAGCTATTTTTTTGTTGCAGTTTGGCCAGGGCCGGGTTTGAACTCCCCACCCTAGATAGTATATGGGGCCAGCCCCCTGCCCACTGAGCCACAGGCACTGCCCCCTTTTTAATCTCTTAATGGAAATAGAGATAGATACTTAGTTTATATTGATTAAAAAGGGAGAGTCTCTGAACACTTAAGGCATTTAAAGCACTCCAGGAGTCTATCAGAAGTTACAGAGAAGAAAGTATCACTTTTTAAATAAAATCAGTGGGAAAAGGAATGCTATAAGACTTTGGGTAAGTTAATTTCTCTAAGTCTTGACCTCTTTATCCTGAAAATAAAGAAACTGAATTAGCTGATTTTTAAAATTATTATCTTGATTAGTATGCAAAATGTGATATCTCCATTTTTCTAAGAATTAATCAAATGAGATAAATAGATAATACATAAGGGTTTTTTAATCCAATCAACCAATAGCCTTATTCCAGGATTTAGTCAATTACATTGTCAAGAGCATAAAATGAAAGACAAGGAGAAACTGAGGAACTATCACAGATTGGAGGAGACTAAGGAAGACAGCCAAATGTAACGTGGGATCCTGGATTGGATCCTAGAACTGAAAAAGAACATAAGAACATTATTGGAAAAACTGGTGAAATCCAAATAAAGTGTGCATTAATAATATTGTACTAGTGTTTATTTCATAGTTTTGATAATTGCCATGATTTTATAAGATGTTAACATTAGAATAAACTGGGTGAAGTGTATATGGGAACTGTCAGTACTATTTTTGCAACTTGTTTCTAATTCTAAAATTATTTGCCTGTAGCTCAAGTGGCTAAGGTGCCCACCACATACATATACATATGCCCACCACAACAACAATAACAACTACAACCAAAAGATAGCCGGGCGTTGTGGCGAGCACCTGTAGTCCCAGCTACTTGGGAGGCTGAGATAAGAGAATTGCGTAAGCCCAGGAGTTGGAGGTTGCTGTGAGCTGTGATGCCACAGCATTGTACCCAGGGTGACAGCTTGAGGCTCTGTGTCAAAAAAATAAATAAATACTAAGGTGCTAGCCACGTACACCTGAGCTGGCGGGTTCAAATCCAGCCCGGGCTGCCAAACAACAATCACGGCTGCAACCAAAAAATGGCCAGGCATTGTGACGGGCGCCTGTAGTTCCAGCTACTTGGGAGACAGAGGCAAGAGACTCGCTTGAGCCCAGGAATTAGAGATTGCTGTGAGCTGTGATGCCACAGTACTCTATCTAGGGTGACAGCTTGAGGGTCTGCCTCAAAAAAAAAATAATAATAATTTGGGGCGGTGCTTGTGGCTCAGTGAGTAGAGATCTGGCCCCATATGCCGGAGGTGGTGGGTTCAAACCCAGTCCAACCAAAAAAAAAATGCAAAAAATAAATAAAAAATAAAAAAAATATTTGAAAATCAAAAGTTTCTTTTTCTTTTAAGACAATATTAAGTTGGGGCGGCGCCTGTGGCTCAAAGGGGTAAGGCACTGGAGGTGGTGGGTTCAAACCCAGCCCCAGCCAAAAACTGAAAAAAAAAAAAAAAAAAAGACAATATTAAGTCTGGAAAAACAGGGTGGTGCCTGTGGCTCAGTGATTAGGGCACTGGCCCCATACACCTTGTGTAGTAAGTTCAAACCCTGCCCTGGCCAAACTGCAACAAAAAAATAGCCAGGTGTTGTGGCAGGCGCCTGTAGTCCCAGCTACAAGGGAATCGCCTAAGCCCAAGAATTTGAGGTTGCTGTGATCTGTGACACCATAGCACTCTACTGAGGGCGACATAGTGAGACTCTGTCTTTACAAAAACAAACAAAAAACCAGAATGTATAATATTAACTCATACAAATCAACAAGGGAAAGACTGACATCCCAATATAAAACCCTTAGCCAAAGACTTGAAAAGCCACAGCACATATGAAGATAGCCAAATGGCCAATAAACATATAAAAATGTCTTGGCAGTGCACAAGGGTTTCAGTTTCTCCAAGTTGGAACTCTTGTGCATTACCAGTGGGAATGTAAAATGGTGCAGCTGTTGTGGGAAACAGCATGGCATTTCCTCTAAAAATTAAACAGCATTGTCATATGACCCACCAATTCTACTTCTTTTGTTTTGTTGTTGTTGGGGAATCATTGAGAGTACAAAGAACCAGGTCACACTGCTTACATTTGTTAGGAAAAGTCCCTCTTATAATTGTGTCCCACCACCCAACACCATGCAAAAATTCTACTTCTATATATGTACTCCAAAGAATTAAAAGCAAAATTGAATAGAGATACCTTTCCATCAGTGTTTATGGCATCACCATTCACAATAACCACAAAGTAGAAACAACCTAAATGTCCACCAACAGATGAGTAGATAAAATGTGGTACATGCCTACAATAGAATATTATTAAGCTGTAAAAAGGAATGAAATTGTGTTGCATGCTACAACATGGATGATCCCTGAGGACATCATAAGTAAAATAAGCCTGTCATTGGGTGGCACCTGTAGCTCAGTGGGTAGGGCACCGGCCCCATGTACCAAGGGTGATGGGTTGGAACCTGGCCCCAAACCAAACTGCAACAAAAAAATAGCTGGGCGTTATGGTGGGTGCCTATAATCCCAGCTACTCGGGAGGCTGAGACAAGAGAATGGCCTAAGCCCATGAGCTGGAGGTTGCTGTGAGCTGTGATGCTACAGCACTCTACTGAGGGTGACTGAGTGAGAATATGTCTCTTTAAAAAGAAAAAGAAAGTCAAATAGTGGTTACCAGGATGTGGAAGGATAGAGGAACAGAGAATTGTTTAAGGGGTGTAAGGTTTCAATTTGGGATAATGAAAAAGTTTTTCAAAAAGGCTGTATTAGTTTGCAGCCCACCAGCAGTGTAGAAGTGTTCCTTTCTCCCCACATCCGTGCCAGCATCTGCAATTTTGAGATTTTGTGATATAGGCCATTCTTACTGGAGTTAGATGGTATCTCAGGGTGGTTTTGATTTGCATTTCTCTAATACTCAGGGATGATAAGCATTTTTTCAAGTGTTTACTGGCCATTCATCTGTCGTCTTTAGAGAAGATTCTATTCATCTCTCTTCTCCGTTGATGTATGGGATTGTTGGTTATTTTCTGGTAGATTAATTGAAGTTCTGTATAAATCCTGGTAAATAACTTTTGTCAGATTCAAAGTGTGCAAATATCCTTTCCCATTGGGTAGGTTGTCTATTTGCTTTGGTTGTTGTCTCCTTGGCTGTACGGAAGCTTTTCAGTTTAATTAAGTTCCATTTGTTTATTGTTGCAGTTGTTGCTATTACCATGGCAGACTTCCTCATAAAGTCTTTCCCCAGACCCATATTTTCCAGTGTTTTTCCAATTCTTTCTTTGAAGATTTTTATTGTCTCATGCCTTAAATTTAAGTCCTTTATCCATCTTGAATCAATTTTTGTGAGTGGAGAAAGGTGCGCATCCAGTTTCAATTTTTTACATGTGGATATCTATCCAATTCTCCCAGCACCATTTATTCAATAGGGAGTCTTTCCCCCATTGAATGCTCTTGTTTGGTTTATCAAAGATTAGATAGCTATAAGTTGTTGGTTTCATTTCCAGGTTTTCTATACGATTCCAAGTATCTATGTCTCTATTTTTGTGTCAGTACTATGCTGTCTTGACCACTATGGCCTTGTAATACAGCCTAAAATCTGGTATGGTCATACCCCTGGCTTTGTTTTTATTACTAAGAACTGTCTTAGCTATATGAGGATTTTTTTCTGGTTCCATACAAAGTGCAGAATCATTTTTCCCAGGTCTTGAAAGTAGGATGCTGGTATTTTAATAAGGATGGCGTTGAATTGGTAAATTGCTCTGGGAAATATAGACATTTTAACAATGTTTGATTCTTCCCAGCCATGAGCATGGTATGTTTTTCCATTTGTTAAAGTCCTCTGCTATTTCCTTTCTTAGGGTTTCATAATTTTCTTCAAAGAGGTCTTTCACTTCCTTTGTTAGGTATATTCCTAAGTATTTCATTTTCTTTGGGGCTATGGTGAAGGGAGTTGTGTCTTTAATTAACCTCTCATCTTGACTGCTGTTGGCATATACAAAGGCAACTGACTTGTGGACGTTGATTTTATACCCTGAGACATTACTGTATTTTTTGATGACTTCCAAGAATCTTGTAGTTGAGTCTTTGGGGTTCTCTAAGTATAAGATCATATCATCAGCAAAAAGGGAGAGTTTGACCTCCTCTGCACCCATCTGGATGCCCTATGAATCCTATGTATTCAACTTTGATTTGAGGACAATTACGGACAATTAATGACACAGTGGGGTTTGGAGAGAGCAGACAGAGAAGGAGGGAGGGGGTGAGGGAAAGGGAAAAAAGGAAGCCTTTCTGGAAGGAAGTATGGAGAAAGCTCAAAGTCAACCTAGACCTCCCATTTCATCCTGCAGTCCCATTATTGGACATCTATCCAGAAGAAAAAAAAACTTTCATTATAAAGACACTTGTACGAGGCTGTTTATCACAGCCCAATTTACAAATGCTAAAATGTGGAAACAGCCTAAATGTCCTTCAACCCAGGAATGAATAGGAAAGCTATGGTATATGTATACCATGGAATATTATTCAGCCATCAAAACCAATGGAGACCTTGCAGCATTTATTCTAACTTGGATGGAGGTGGAACACATTATTCTTAGTGTAACATCATAGGAATGGAGAAGCATGAATCCTATGTATTCAACTTTGATTTGAAGACCGTGACAATTAATGACACAGTGGGGCTTGGGGGAAGGAGAGAGCAGACAGAGAGAGAAGGAGGGAGGGGGTGAGGGAAAGAAAAAAAAAAAAAAGAAAGAAAATAGTGACTAAATCTCACATAAATTGGATTCAATTTTGACCAAAGTACATTACTTAAACATTAAGTTTTATTTCAACTTGTTAATATGTTGTTTAGGATATTGTATCCTCACCTATAAGTGAAATATGTTTGTAATTTCCCTTTATAATAATATATTTTCTCCAATTTCAATATCAGGTGTATACAGATCAAGTAGAATGATTTTGAAATATTTAAGATTTGGCATGATCTGTTTTTTGAAAATCTCCTTTACTTTTCTTTATATAACATTAGTGGTGTATTTTTTGAGACTTTGGAAAAAAAATAAGAAGTTAACTGATGACTTCATACTGAGCCTCAGAGTCAAAGCACTCTATAATGTCTTATTTGATGATATGAACGTTACTTTCTTGGCATTATTATTACTAATATTGCTTAATATTTCAATGCAGTAATTGTTTTCTGAATGTGTTTATCTTCGTTCGTAGTTTTTGTTTCTAGTCTTTATCTTAAACATTGTTATTGTAACATCAGTATTGCTAAATTTTAAGCCTTTTAAATTATGTGAAGGCAAAAAGTGGAAACCTAATTAACACATGTATATGTTAAAAAAAAAAAAAAGAAAAAGTTTTTCAGATGAATAGTAGGGTCAGTTACATAACAATGTGAACATACTTAATGCCCTGAACTGTTCACTTAAAAATGGTTAAAAGGTAAATCTTGGGTACATGTCAAATCTACTAAGAGTATAAATGTCTTAACACTATAAGTAAGTGAGGTAAAGTCTGTGTTAACAAGTTTGATGTAAGCATTCTGAACTCTATATAAAATCAGCACATTGTACCCCATAAATGCATTAATGTACACAGTTAGGATTTAATAAAAAAAATTGTTAAGAGAAAAAATAAATAACAGAATTAAAAAATGGTTACGTATATTTGCCATTGTTTTTTAAAAAGATGCAGATTAAAAGATCACAATGTGGCACAATTACCCAGAATGGCTAAAATGAAAAAAGACCAACAATCCTAAGCAACTGGAATACTGATATCCTGCTTGTAGGAATATAGATTAATACAGATATTTTGGAGAATTGTTCAACGTTATTTACCTCGCTGAGCATACACATATCCTATAACCCAGTAGTTACACTACTAGGTATATATCCAACAGAAATATTTTCATATGGGCACCAAAAGACATATACAATGTTTAAAGCAACATTATTTATTTTTGCCCCAAACTGAAAATAACAAAAAAACCCATCAACAGGAAAATGAATTCAATAAAATGTGAATATGGGATAATTTCCCACAATAAAAATAAGTAGCAAATAAACTACTAGGAATGACAAACTTGGATAATTCTTTTTTTGTGTAGAGATAGAGTCTCACTCTATCACCCTTGGGAGTGCTATGGCGTCACAGCTCACAACAACCTGGGCTTAGGCAATTCTCCTGCCTCAGCCTCCCACGTAGCTGGAACTACAGGCACCCACCACAATGCCTGGCTATTTTTTTGTTGCAGTTTGGCTGGGGCCGGGCTTGAACCTGCCACCTTCGGCATAAGAGGCCAGCGCCCTATCCATTGAGCCACAGGTGCTACCCTAAACTTGGATAATTCTTAAAAACATTGAACAGAAAAAGAGACACTTAGAAGTATTTATTTTATATTTATTTCAAGTTCAAAAATAAGCAAAACTGATCAGTGATGATGGTGTTAGGATGAGGGGTTACCTTAGGGAAAAGCTACAGTAATAACTGAAGGATGGGACATGAGGGACTGCTCTAGGGCACTGGGAATGTCCTGGTTCCTTATCTATGTTGTGATTACATAGGTATGTAGACTTGAGAATTTTATTAAGCTGTAACTTTCTAATTTGTGTATTTCTTTTTGTAGATATATTATTCCTCAATAAAATGTTTATTTAAAAATAAAAAGAATAGGCTCTGCGCCTGTGTCTCAACGGGCTAAGGCACCAGCCACATACACCTGAGCTGGCGGGTTCGAATCCAGCCTGGGCCCGCCAAACCACAATGACGGCTGCAACCAAAAAATGGCCGGGCGTTGTGGCGGGTGCCTGTGGTCCCAGCTACTTGGGAGGCAGAGGCAGGAGACTCACTTGAGCCCAGGAACTGGAGATTGCTGTGAGCTGTGATGCCACAGCACTCTATCCAGGGTGACAGCTTAAGGCTCCGTCTCAAAATAAAATAAAATAAAATAAAAAGAATATATCAGAAAAAAGAATATAGCAAGAAGTCCAACTCTCCACTTATTTAATGGCATTATGCTTTGTTATCTTACTCCCGTGGTCCCCCCACCCCCGACCTGTGTGACAGAATTGAGGGCTCTGAATTCACATCCCTTATCCCTCTTATTCTGGTTGTTTTCAAGTTTAAGAAGTTTCAAGACATAGATGGACACTTTATACTGGTCCATCTTAATTAATGAAATGGCTGTTCGAAGGAACGATACAACAAGAAGACATTTCAATTTGAAATACTTAGGCACCCAACTTAAATGCTGTCAGATTTATGAAATAGACCTTGATGGATCTGAGCAATATGATATCCCACAACACCATAATTTTGGGGACTTTAACATTTCTCTGACAGAACTGGACAGATCCACTAAACAGAAACTACACAAAGATAAAAAGGACTTAAATGTGACCTTAGAACAAATGGGCTTAATCGACATACACAGAACACACCATCCCAGTGTTAAGGAATATCTTGTCCGCCCAAGGTACATACACCAAAATCAACCACATTCAAGTATATAAATCAAACTTCAGCAAAATTTAAAGAATAGAAATTATACCTTGTATCTTCTAAGACCACAAGGCAAAAGGTGGAACTTAACTCCAACAAAAACGTTCATCCCCACACAAAGACTTGGAAATTAAACAACCTTATGTTGAATGATAGTCAGGTTCAGGAAGAGATAAAAGAGGAAATTGTTTTTTGTTGTTGTTGCAGTTTTTGACTGGGGCTGGGTTTGAACCCACCACCTCTGGCATATGGGGCCAGCACCCTACTCCTTGAGCCACAGGTGCTGCCCCAAAGAGGTAATTGTTAAATTCCTCAAACATCACAACAATGAAGACACAAATTACCAAAACCTTTAGGATACAGCAAAAGCAGTGTTAAGAGGGAAATTTATTACATTAGATACCTACATTCAAAAAACAGAAAGAGAGTGCATCAACAAACTCATGAACCATCTTATAGAACTGGAAAAAGAAGAACAATCTGATCCCAAATCCAGCAGAAGAAAAGAAATAACCAAGCACTTATGAGACCTAGGTGCGTGGATTGCCTGAGCTCACAGGTTTGAGACTAGCCTAAGCAAGACTAGCCTATATACTAACCTTGTCTCTAAAAATAACCAGTTGTTGTGGCAGGTGCCTATTTGGGAGACTGAGGCCAGAGAATTGCTTGAGCCCAAGAGTTTGAGGTTGCTGTGAGCTATGATGCAATAGTACTCTATAGAGGGTGACAAAGTGAGACTCCGTTTTGTTTGTTTTTGAGACAAAATTAAATCAGAGATGAATGGAATTGAAAACAAAAGAATCATTCAGAGAATTAATGAAATGGCTGGGCGCAATGGCTCATGCCTATAATCCTAGCACTCTGGGAGGCTGAGGTGGTGGAATTGCTTGAGTTCAGGAGTTCGAGACCAACCTGAGGAACAGCAAGACCCTGTCTCTACTAAAAATGAAAAACTGAGGCAAGAGGATCACTTGAGGACAAGAGTTTGAGGTTGCTGTGAACTATGACACCATGGCACTCTACCAAGGGTAACAAAGTGAGACTTGGTCTCAAGGAAAAAAAGAAGAAAATTAACGAAACAAAAAGTTGTTTTTGGCTTGGCGCCTGTGGCTCAATGTGCTAAGGCGCCAGCCACGTACACATGAGCTGGCGGGTTCGAATCCAGCCCAGGCCCGCCAAACAACAATGACGGCTGCAACCAAAAAATGGCCGGGCGTTGTGGCGGGTGCCTGTAGTCTCAGCTACTTGGGAGACGGAGGCGGAGGCAGGAGACTCGCTTGAGCCCAGGAGTTGGAGGTTGCTGTGAGCTGTGATGCCATAGCACTCTGCCCAGGGTGACAGCTTGAGGCTCTATATCAAAAAAAAAAAGTTTTTTTATTTTGTTTTGTTTTTTGGCTGGGGCTGGATTTGAACCTGCCACCTCTGGCATATGGGGCCAGCACCCTACTCCTTTGAGCCACAGGCGCTACCCAAAAAAGTTGTTTTTTTGAACAAATAAATAAAATCAATGAACCTTTGGCCAGATTAACTAGAAACAGAAAAGTAAAATCTCTAATAACCTCAATTAGAAGTGATAAAAGGTGTGGCGGGCACCTGTAGTCCCAGCTACTAGGGAGGCTGAGGCAAGAGAATTGCTTAAGCCCAAGAGCTGGAGGTTGCTGTGAGCAGTGTGACGCCACGGCACTCTACCCAGGGCGATAAAGTGAGACTCTGTCTCTACAAAAAAAAAAATGAAGTACAGGATGGATGAAGGAAATTAAAATTCTGCAGACAGGAGACTTGTGCTAGTGAGATTAGTCCAATTTGGAAAGATTTCCAAGGCATTGTGCCAAGCAGAAAGGCAGCAAGTTGTAGAATACTGTGTACAGTACATTCCCATTTACTTAAAAGCAAACATACATCAGTGCATGTACATATATGTGTGCAAAGGCAGAAAAATGACCTTGAAATATCCACTCACTATAAACGGGGAGGGGAGGAGAAGCGGAGAGCTATAGAATGGGAAGTAGGGGTGTAGGGATGGGAGGAAGGACTCTCCCTTTTTAGGTCATGCTCTTCTATACTGTTTGAACTTTTTATAGAGATATATTTAACTGCTTTTTATGTCAACACGACAGTAAAATAAACCAATGTTGTGATTATGCTGCATATACTTTTTTTTTTTTTTGGAGATAAAGTCTCAAGCTGTTGCCCTGGGTAGAGTGCTGTGGTGTCATAGCTCACAGCAACCTCCAACTCGGGCTCAAGCAAGTCTCTTGCCTCAGTTTTTCTATTTTTAGTAGAGACAGGGTTTCACTTTGCTCAGGCTTGTCTTGAACACCATTCCTATTGTCTGATGATAGCCTGTACCATATACCATGTTGCGCTGAAACTGATTGGCTTCTGGGTTTATCTTCCCCACTAATCAATGAGCCCCTCAAGAACAAGGAGCATGGTTTTTTTTTTTTGGTCTCTGTGCTCAGAATCTTCTAGAACTTGTTCAATGCATATGTGATGAATGAATAAGGAAAAATGATAATGAACCTATTTCTGACTTCAGATTAGTCCCTGGGTTTTATTTTGTCAAGTTTTTAAAGATCAGTATTATGACCTATTTAAAACTTGAATTTGCAAGCTGAAACAGAAAAAAGCCTGATTAATAAAGGAAAAACAGGATTCTGCATTGCAAGTTAGTTGTGGCATCAGCTCTCTAACAAAGAACCATGTCATATTTAAGATGAAAGCACAAAACCAAGGGCATGAATATTGTGAATAATCAATAGTCCCATATCTTTAAAATTCAGACCTAGTATTTTATGTAACAACAATTCATCTATAGCTTCCTTTTTGTACAACACTTGAATGTTAGCTGACACTAAAAATACATAAGGGATTTAAAAGGTGTTTTTCTGAGTCTAAAAAAACTCATGAAGCCCAACTCCTCTCCTTTTGAGACATAAGACCTGATGAACAGGGCCTTGTCTGGTCATCAGATGAACATCAGATTATTAATTGAAAATAACCAGCATTTTGCACTAGGAGCCCAGTTCTGCAGATGCGGAATTAGGCTGGTTCTGGTCTGCAGGAGGCTGCATCAGTGAATTTTCAGGAACCGAGAGCAGTAAGAAGGAAGTGGAAATAGCCTGGGTGGCACTGGGAGTCTCACGGGGACCTCTTGTTCCTCTTACCACTCAATTTCTTCCCTCTGGGTTTATGGATGGGAACTGCATGAAGCTAACCAACTCAGACCCTTAGCACTACTAGTATGAGACGGCGTTAGTCCTTTGCTAACTCTGAGTCTTCCATTCGCTTCTAAAGGGCAGCACAGAACGTCCAGGGCTGCTCCATTTTGACTCTTGGATACAACAGCATGAAGGCTACTGTGATTCTTTTCTAATTTTTCTTTTTTCTTTTGAGACAGAGTATCACTTTGTTACATTGGGTAGAGTGCTGTGGTGTCACAGGTCATAGCAACCTCAAACTCTTGGGCTCAAGCCATTCTCTTGCCTCAGCCTCCCAAATAGTGGGACTACGAGCATCTGCCCCAACACCTGGCAATTTTTAGAGACAGGCTCTCGCTCCAGGTCAGGCTGATCTCGAACCTGTGAGCTCAGGTAATCCACCCACCTTGGCTTCCCAGAGTGCTAGGATTACAGGTGTGAGCTATTGCACCCAGCCTTATTTTTTATTTCTTTGGAGACAGAATCTCACTTTGTCGACCTTGGTAGAATGCCATGGCATCTTAGCTCACAGCAACCTCAAACTCTCGGGTTCCAGTGATCGTCTTGCCTCAGCCTCTCTAGTGTCTGGGACTACAGGCACCTGCCACAAGGTCTGGCTATTTTTAGAGATGAGGGTTTTGCTCTTGCTCAGGCTGGTCTGGAACTCCTGAGCTCAGCTCAGGCAATCCACCCGCCTTGGCCTACCAGAGTGCTGGGATTACAGGAGAGAGCCATGGCACCAGCCTATTTTCTAATTTTTTATAATTTTTTTTTATTGGACAAATAAAAGTTTATACTTTCTCTATCCTCATACATATCAAAACATGACTGTCCCTTGGGAGTAAATTTGTCATTTTTTTTCTTTATTGTCAAAACTTTAGTCCAAGCCACCATCATCTCTTACCCACATTTCTGTAAGAGTTCTCTTACTTACCTCCCTATATTGACATATATGTCCCTCTAACCTGTTCTCCACATAGGAGCTACTGAGATCTTTTGACAAGCAAATTTTCAGCTTCCCAAGAGCTCCCCCTGCACCAAGGATAAAATTTAAGGGCGGCACCCGTGGTTCAGTGAGTAGGGCGCTGAGGGTAATAAAGTGAGACGCCATCTCTAAAATAAATAAATAAATAAATACAATTTAAATTCCTTGCCTGAGTTTTGACGACCCACCCCTGCCAGTCTTGCCAACACAGGCTTTCTAGAACAGAAGCAATTAGACCCAATTCCCATCTGTCCTGGCCACTGTGCCCGGCCACTCTTCACCTCGTTCTTTACATGGCCTACTTCTACTCATCATTCAGACTTTTATAAACACCTTACTTGGAGTGGTTTTCCCTAAGCACTCTATTTTCTTTTCTTTTCTTTTTCTTTTGAGATAGAGCTTCAAGCTATTGCCCTGGGTAGAATGCCGTGGCATCACACCTCACAGCAACCTTCAACTCCTGGGCTCAAGCAATGTTGCAGTTTGGCAGGGACTGGGTTTGAACCCGCCACTCTCAGTATATGGGGCTGGTGCCCTACCCACTGAGCCACAGGTGCCGCTCTATAGCCTTCCTTTTTCTTAAGGACTCTGGAAACTAAAGTGAGTTTTCTCTCCTTCTTACATGTAGGCAAATTGTCTGTTTCATTATAGGTTTAATTCACCATTGTCTAAAGCAAACAATAAACAGCAAGGAGTAGCTAAATAGTCTGCTCGCTTATAGGGATGGGTCTAGTATGTTAAATGCCATCACTTATTTGACCAGGGAAGATATTTGCATTTAAAAATTATTATTTGGGGGCGGCTCCTGTGGCTCAGCGAGTAGGGCACCGGCCCCATATACCGAAGGTGGCGGGTTCAAGCCCGGCCTCGGCCGAACTGCAAAACAAAACAAAACAAAAATATCCGGATGCTGTGGCGGGCACCTGTAGTCCCAGCTACTCGGGAGGCTGAGGCAAGAGAATCGCTTAAGCCCAAGAGCTGGAGGTTGCTGTGAGCAGTGTGACGCCACGGCACTCTACCCAGTGCGATAAAGTGAGACTCTGTC
>CAUYON010054391.1:0-44441 GCA_963573935.1 Arctocebus calabarensis
TTATTGAAACAGAAAATACAGAAGGAAAAAAGGGTTATCTTTCAAATTAAAAGGAAGAGCATTGAAGAAATTCTTGATACAGAAGAGGCCATTATACCATTTCTAGGACTTTTATCTGCTGCTAATTTTTTTCAATATTAAAAATTATTATATATATATATTTTTTTTTTTTTTTGTAGAGACAGAATCTCACTTTATCGCCCTGGGTAGAGTGCCGTGGCGTCACACTGCTCACAGCAACCTCCATTTCTTGGGCTTAAGCGATTCTCTTGCCTCAGCCTCCCGAGTAGCTGGGACTATAGATGCTCGCCACAATGCCCAGCTTTGTTGTTGTTGTTGTTGTTGCAGTTGTCATTGCTATTTTAGCTGGCCGGGTTTGAACCCACCACCCTTGGTATATGGGGCCAGCATCCTACCCACTGATCCACAGGCGCCTCCCACTTTTTCTAGGTTCTTAAGATAAGAACTTTCATTATTGGGGCAGCACTTGTGGCTCAAAGGAGTAAGCCGGAGGTAGTGGGTTCAAACCCAGTCCTGGCCAAAAACTGCCAAAAAAAAAAAAGAACTTACATTATTGATTTTAGACATTTACTCTTTCCTAATACGAGCATTTAGTGGTACAAATTTCCCTCTGATGAATACTTTAGCCATACATGTATCTCACAAATTTTGATAGAGAGTATTTTCAAATTTTCCTTATATCTCCCTCTTTGACTCATGATTGTTTAGAAGTGTGCTGTTTGGTTTCCAAATGTTTGGAACTTTTCCTGTTATTTTTCTATTATTGATTTTTGCCTTGATTCCACTGTGATCAGAGAGTATGTTTTGTATGACTTTAATTCTTTTCAACTTGTTAAGTGTTGTTTATGGTCCTGAATATAGTCTATCTTGGCATATGTTCCATGGGTACTGGAAAAGACTGTGTGTTCTGCTGTTATTGGGTGAAATTTCCTATAAAAATTAGTGCTGTAATCAGTGTAACCTGGTTTCTTGTACCCTCAATGAATCCTCCCCCCCAAAAAATTAGTGCTGTCAATTAATGATATTGTTAAATCCTTGCAGAAATTTTGTCTTATTGTTTTGTCAATTGTTGAGGTTGAGGAGAGTTGAAATCTCCAAGTACATTTGTGGATTTGTCTGTTTCTCCTTTCAGTTCTGTCACTTTTGGCTTTACATATTTGGTGGTATTCGGTACATATGCATTTACAATCGCTTTATCGTCTTGGTGGATTTGCCCTGTAATGCCCTTCTATGTCTCTGGTAAATTTTCTTTACTTTAAAGTTTACTGTATCTGATGTTAAAGTGGTCATTTCTGCTTTCGTTTGATTAATATTTGCAAGGTATTTCTTTTTCCTTCCTTTTATTTACAAGCAACCTATACCATTACATTTTATGTGAATTTCTTGTAGGCAGCTTATAGCTGGGTAAATGTTTTACTTCATATATTCTGACAAACTGTCTTTTACTTGGTACATTTAAATAATTTACATTTAATGTATTTTTTTTTTACATGTTAGGACTTAATGCTGCCATTTTATTTTTTGTTTTATGTTTTTCAGTTCTTCCTTTTTTTTTTTTTTTCTTTTGCTTCCCTACGGGTTATGTGAACATTTTTAAAATTCTATTTTGATTTATCTATAGTGTTTTTTAGTATTATCTATTTGTAAAGTTTGTTGTAGCAGTTTCTGTAGGTATTACCATATAGTTATAAGTTATGAGGGACATAACTTAACCCTGTCTATTGGTTTTGAAATTTTATCAGTTCTTTAAAAATGGGAAAGCTTACCACCCTTTATTCCCTTTACTGTTGTCTGTTTACAATAAGATTGTCTTAAACAATTCTTCTGTATATATTTAGAACGCCAGCAGGCAGTGTTATAATTATTGCTTCAAACAGTGAAACATAATTTAGAAAATTCAAAAGGAAGATAAAAATGAATTTATTTATTAAGATTGTTCTTTCTTCCTTTGTGACATTCTAGTATTTCTCTTTTATAATTTCTATTGTTCTTTTGTGATGGCCTAGTAGTTCTCTTTTATTATTTCCTTTCTTTTTAGGACAATTCCTTTAGCCATTCTTTTAGGGCAAGTCTACTAGGGATAAATTTTTCCTCGAATGAGAATATTTTGATTCTCCCCCTTCATTTCTGAAGGATATTTTACAGACTATGAAATTCTGAACATGGAATCCTAGACTGACAGTTCTTTTCTTTCAGCACTTGAAAAATATGCCATTTCCTTCTAGGCTTCATGACTTCTGAGGAGAAACCTGTAGTTGTTCTAATTGGGGGTGCCCTATAGATCAGCGGTTCTCAGCCTGTGGGTCACGACCCACAGGAACTATATTAAAGGGCTGCAGCATGACGAAGATTGAGAACCACTGCTATAAAGTGTCAATGCTCTCTTGCAGCTTTCAATACTTTTTCTTTGTCTTTAGTTTTCAGAAATAAAACTATAATAAGTCTTATTGTAGATTTATTTGAATTTATGCCTTCATTTATATCCTCTGTAGGGCTAACTCAACTTCTTAAATTTTTAGATTTAAGTCTTTTGCCAAATTTAGGAACACTATCCATTATTTTATCCATTATTTCTCTGAATACTTTCTGTTCTGCCCTCTGTTTTCCTCTCCTTCTGGCAATCTGATGACATAAATGTTAGATCTTCTGTCTCACTAGTGCCCAAGGCTTACTTTCCCCCTAGTCTATTTTCTCTCTGTTGTACAGATTGACTAATTTCTGTTATTCTGTCTTAATGTTCACTGATTCTTTTCTCTACCCTATAATTCTGCTTTTGAGTTTATCCATGGAGCTTCTTATATTGGTTATTATATTTTTCAGTTCTAAAATTTCCATTTGGTCCTTTTATCTTTGTTTTTTGTTGACAATTTCTATCTCCTTGCTGAGACTTTCTATTTTTTCCACTTGTGTCAAATGTGTTCAAAATTGCTTATTGAAACTTTATTAGGATTACTGATTTCAAAATATTTGTCACAATTTTAATATATCTGTCATCTCAGTTCTGGCATCTACTGGTTGTCTTTTTTTTTTTTTTCATTCAAGTTGAGATTTCCCTAGTTCTTGGTATGATGAGTGATTTTTCTATTGAAACATAGATATATTATCTTATGAGACTGTGTAGCTCATTTCAACCTTCTATTTTAGCTGGTTTCCTCCGACACTGCTCCAGCAGGGGAAGGAGTGAGGTTATAGTCAGGTGGAGCTAGAAGTACAGGTCCTTTACTTGGCTTCTATTGACACCCTGGGGGATTTATTCCTTCCTACTGCTGGGTGGAAGTGACATTTCAAGCTCCCTACATGGTTTCTACAAATGTGGGAATGGGATCGGGGGCTCAGTGGAGATGAGAGTCCCAGCTTCCATCTGAGATGCCTTCATTTATATCTTCAGAAGTTGAGATGCCTCATTACAGACTAGTGATGCTAAATGTCTAGGCTACCCACTCAGCCTTTGCTGTTGAGGCGGGAGAATAAGGAAGGATGCGAGGGGACAATGAAACAGGATTTTTCTGTAGTATTTGGCTGAAGTACAATGATTATCTAAAAGTTTTATGTCTTGATACTCTGATCTTTTGGTTAGAGAGAGCAGGCTTTTGTTGGGGTTTTTTGTTTGTTTGTTTCTATACCAATTAGTTTTTATGTTGCTGGCTTCTTCAGCTTCAAGTATAGGATATTTTCGCTTAAAAAATGCATAATGTATCATTATTCTAGGGCTACCATAACAAAGTACCATAGACTAGGTGGCTTAAATAATATAAACGTATTCCTTGCAGTTCTGGAGGCTGGAAGTGTGAGATCAAGGTGTCAGCAGTGTCAAGTTTCTCCTAAGGCCACTCTCTTTGGCTTGCAGACGGCGACCTTCTTGCTTTGTCCTCATGTGTCGTTCTCTAAGCACATGGGCTTGATGTCTCTTCCTCATCTTAAAAGGAAACCAGTCCTAATGGATTAGAACCTCATTCTTATGATTTCATTTAGCTTTAATTATTTCTTAAGGGCCTTATCTCCAAATATAGTCACATTGAGGGTTAGGGCTTCAACATAGGAATGTCAGGGGACACAAGTTAGTCTATGATATCCAAAGAACTTGCCTCCATGAATGGCCTTGGATCCTAAGGTTCCTAGCTGGTCTGCCTTCCTTTCTCCATCTTTCAGAGTCTTCTCTGACAAGCATAGTATTTTAAATATAATGTCCAGGGCTTTTAGTAAGAGAAATAAGGAAAAGTCAACTTCATCTTCCTGGAAACAGAAGACTCCTCTTTATCTCTTTAAAGGAGGCCTTTGTAACTCAAGGCAAAGCAGTTTTAATTTGTAAGAATCGGATATCATTAGGTGAAAAACATTTTTGTGAGAATCCTCATAGCTCCTGGGGACTGGGAACATAAATACCGCCTCATAGACCTCAGAGTAGGGAAGAAATCAGGGTGTGTGTTAATAGCCTTACCCCCCAAAAGGAGATATAATCCCTTCATCTGGGGAGGAAAGATACTCAGATATAATCGGCAAAGGTCTAGAAGCTCTAAGCCTCTGAGAAGAAGCTCAGTGCATCCATCTTCCTAGATTATGTGAGAGAGGACCGACAGGGCAGTAGAAATTTGACTCATGCCAACTTCTCAGGTAATAGATCAGAGAAGGCAAGCATTCCAGAGAGGACCATCTGTGCCTGCTTGCGCTGCTGTGCACAGGTGTGCATGTTGGGGAACAGCCCCTGAGAGTTCTGCAGCCCTCCACAGGCCGCGTTCCAGGGGTTTGTTTTATCTTTGCTCACCTGAATCACAGTCTGTAAGTTTCTAACCTCTAACTCCAGCCCCAGAACTCCCCAAGGCCTTGTGGCCTCTGGAATTTCTGCACCACCAAAGCTGTCAGCTCCCCAGGCGTGGGTGTCAGAGCAAACTCCTCCTATTACTCCATTCCCACCTCTCACTGTTAAGCGGAGGCTCCTTGAAGAAGATTGATTTACCACTTTAAATGAGCCTCGATGTGCTTGATGAGGATGCCACAAGACAAACGGCTCCTGCCGTGTGCCTCCAGTCTGCTGCCCGTGTTTCCATTACGTTTGGGCCAGAGTCATGGTGGATGAGTTTGGGTATAGTTCATTTTCTGCCTTACGAGATAAACTTGTCAGCATTTGACCGATCAGCTACTTATATGCAGGGAGTTCATTTGCAAGGCCACCTGGCTTCCAGCTTTGCTGTCCTGCTCTCATTTCACTCTGTCTAATGAGCCAGGACCTGGTTCCTGTTGGGTGATGCCGAGCTCCTGGGCCCCACACAGCCCGCGTATGATGCCAAGGTCTCAGTCCTTCCTCAGGGATCCCTCTTTCCTGCCTGGAGGTGGCCAGGGCATTGATGCCCAGGGAGCTATCTTTTCCTGCTGCCAGCCTTGCAGTCCTTACTGTCCTGCCCAGAGGCTGGATCAGGCCTGCTCCCAACCTCCTGGCTGGACAGGCTATAGGCTTCCTAGGGAGCTGCAATCTGGCCTCAGCGTGGAGTGCCACGCTGGCCTCAGGGCTGTTCTTAAGGAATGTTTGGTGAAGGCAGCTGCCAAGGCATTGCCAACAGAATCAAGGTGTTCGTGCTATCTATGGCCCCTTGGCCAGCCTCTAAGCCAGGCCTTCCCCCAGCTGCCAGGTATTTTAGACTCTGATCTGACCACATCAAGCCTGCCCATGTTCCTTCAGTGATTCCCTATATTTGCTGGATGAAGTCACCTTGCTGAGCCAGGCATGACAGCCCTCGTGGTGAACCTAGGCATTGAGCCTGAGATCAAAGCCAGCTCCCTCCATTTACTGGATGATTGTCATTATCATCCCCTCTTTATAAGTAAAACCTTGTAGATGGCCTCATCTGTGCTCACTTATAAATGAGGCATGATAGCAATGCCTATCTTAAGGGCCTCAATATGCATGTTTAGATTGACACCTGGCACATAGTAGGTGCTCAGTAAAGGTTAGCTAATAACATGATATCATTGTGTTCTTCCAGCCTCACCTGAAACCTGCATGCCATACCCACAAGGTATAAGTCAAGCCAATCATTCACAATCTCCACCTACAAGCCTGGGAATTTGCTACTGGTCCTTCAATCCCTCCCTCCCCTGCACTGTAACATCCCTCCTGACAGGCCTCTCCCTTCTTTGCTGCTGATGTGAACCTGACCCGGGCCTGGCCAGGACTTCTCCCAAGGTGCCGGCTAGCCTGGGCACCTGCATGGACCCCCGTCACAGTGCAGGGCTGAGCATCAGTCACGTGCAGGGATACCTACTGCAGGAGAGAGGGGCCGAGTAGGAAGCCTTGCAGAGGCAGAGAAATTCCTCCACTGTCCCAGCCTCACACCTTCCCCCACTCTCCCACCACGGATTGATGCTCAATGCTTCAAAAGTTGTGGATTTTAGTCCCTCGGAAGGGCGTGGGCCCTTCCCATCAGCCAGTGGGCACATCTAAGCCCCATCTCTGAACTGGGTGCGCCAACCCCAGCCTCACCCAGGCCACACCAACAGAAGCACACTGAAGTCCATGGACTCTTTCCTGAGCCCACCGGTTTGCTGGGGACCCAAGCCCTGATCTCTGCCAGCTCATAGACATCAGGGGAGAGCACCAGATCAGGGCTCTAAGGGCTGTAGGTGCCAGACAGGCAGTGACTACCTAAAGCGTATATGTCTGGGACTGTGGTGGGGTCATGCACTGTGCAGCATAGGGTGGTGAGTGGACAGGGGCATGTCCAGCTTTGGGCTCAGGTTCTGTATGAGGCTGGCCTAATGGACAGAGTGAGGTTCCCCATCTGTGCTGAGCAGGCTGTGAAGGTGCCATGCTCTGGGCGGGCTTTGACAGGCAGAGCAGGAGAAGGGCCCCTGTCCTGGGAACAGGAAGAGAAATGTGCACAGGTATTAGGGAGTGGCAGGAGGTTTCAAGAACTGTGCAGGGATGCAGGGAGGGTGGATGGTGACCTGAGGGGCAGTGGAGAGGGAGTTGTGGAGCCCAGGGTGCTGTGTTTGGAAGTTTGGATCCTCCCTTGTGGGCAGTAGGAGCTGTTCTGACATGGTGACAGTGCCACATTCACAGAGCTTACGGGAAGGGGACTCACTCTCACTTGCCTCAGACCCTCAGGCCATGGCCAATGCCTTGCTCCTGGTCAGATTGAGGCAGAAAAGCCCAAAAGGCTCTGCAGACATGAGACAGCATCCTGGCCTCCTAAGGGACCTGAAGGGGTCCTAAAAGCACAAGACTCCCCACAGCCTCATCCTAGACAGGAAGGAGGAAGGCTGGGCTGGCCCCCAGAGTGAATAGCCTGCTATGGGAGACACCTCCTGCCCCCAGTATTTGCAATAAGTATGAGGAAGGGAACGGATTGGGGCTGAGGGTCCTTTTAGGCAGTTCACCAGTAGACATCTCTCGTGGACCTGGAGAAACCACCTGGGAGGTAGAGACCAGCACAGGTGGCCTTAGTATCTGTGTACCCAGAAGGCACTCATGAGACACACAAAAGCATCTTGGGGCTTGGCTGACCACAGTGGGAGGGGGAGCTCTCCACGTGCCCAAGGAAGGCAACATGGAGGCAAGAGCTCCGGCCATCACACTTGCATTTCAGGCAGCAGGATGGAGGAACAACAGCACATGCTAGTTACCAGATCGTTAAGGAGGTTCCCCAGAAGCCATGGTATTGTGTTTCTAGATCTTATTGGCAGAATTTAGACACCTGGTTACCCCAGCTGTAAGGGAGGCTGGGAGATAGAGCTTTAGTTTGTTGTGTATGTACCAAGATAAAAACCAGGGGTCCCATAAGCAAGGGGAGAAAGGATTCGGCGTGCAGCAACTAGTCTCTACCCCTTCTACTGCAAATATCATGTTCCCCATCTTCCCAGGCAGAGGACACTCTCACCCCTGCCCTGGGCTGGGGAGTAACTGCCTCATCATTCTCTCACAGCATCCAGCCCAGAGGTCAGGATCTCTGGGCCATGTGGAGCCATCCCTAGTTGGTCTCCGTGTGACTCTTTGGAATTTTAAGCTAAAATGTTAAAATTTGGTTTCAGTTGACTGTTTAACTTTTGGTAAACTCTAAGCCAAAAAGCAAGCTCTCTGTTCCCACAGCTGGTATCAGAAGGTGGGAAAAGCACTCTGTTAGCAGGACAGAGATCTGTGTTTGGAAGAAGAGGAAACACACACCAGGAGCAGCACCATGCACGATCAGGCCCCACTGGGCGGGGTCTGCGAACCTCCCCCAGCCTGGGGAGGAGGCTCCCGGGGGCATCCTGTCTGGGAGGCAGGTCCTATTTCTCGGGGGGAATCCCCAGTGGAGAAACCAAGTCCTCTGTGCCTAACCCCCACTCCTGAAAAGCCATCCTTGTCTGTATTCCTCTAGTGCCACTGGGCAAAGGAGGATCCCTGAGCCCGGGACTTGTTAGGGGTAAACGTGAGAAGCAAGCTGCGGTCCAGGCCTGGGGCTCCCTTATGACACGTCCCTGCACGCCTTGGTAGGCGTGTAGTCTTGTAACAAGTCTTCATGCTGACGAGTTCCCTGTGCCTAAAACGGCCCCTCTGAGCTCATCCAGATGTGTCCAGGGCAGCCCATCCCTCAGCCTGCAACTCAACCTCTAAGCTAACAACATGGGGGCGGGGCGAGTAATGCCCTTCTTTTAGATTTTCGGGTGAAATTGCCTAATTTTATTTCAATAGCTAATTTAAATGTTTGAAAATCATAGTGCAGAACAAATACACATTCCTACTCATAGACGTGGCTCATAGGTGCCGGAGTGCAGGGCGCTGCTGCCTGGGGGGAGTGGGGCCTCTCTGCTGACCAAGAATCCCCCTTCATCCTGGTGGGAAGTACCAATGACTCACACGTCTGGGGCAGACCTGGCTGCAGCTGGAGGGCAGGACTCTTGGAGGGATGCAGAGAGTGAGCCAGGCCACTGGGTAACACCGAGGTGCCGGACAGTCTGGCTGACTTCACTGCCCACCCACGGCAGGTCAAGGCTGGCTCAAGACCTGAGTCTCTGTGTGTGTTCCCAGAAAACAGGGCTGCCCTGCCATGTGTGGGTCTCTGTAGAGGGGACCCCAGGCCCACCCAGGTGGGAGAGGTGCTCAGGCCATGCCTGCCTGCCCTGCAGACTCCACCAACCGGGACTCACTGGACATGATCGAGCGCTGCATCTGCCTCGTGTGCCTGGACGCCCCAGGAGGTGTAGAGCTCAGCGATACCAACAGGGCGCTCCAGCTCCTTCACGGTGGAGGCTGCAGCAGGAACGGGGCAAACCGCTGGTATGACAAGTCCCTTCAGGTAAGCCCCACTTCGAAGGCCCCATGAGAGCATGGTCACGCTCACAGCCAGCAAGTGCTCACTTCCGGCTGGAGTCAGCTGCCCGGCAGCCGAAGGGGGTCGGAGTGATGCTTTTGGTGTCAACCTCCTGACTGGCCAGAACTCTTCTCAGGAGCACATGGGCAAACCTAGTTCAAACTCCCTAGCCTTCCTGCAGCCTGTACCAGGAAAGTCCAGGTCACACTGGAAGGTGGGGACATGCCGAGGGCAAGAGGCTGCACCAGCCCACTGCGTCCTGAACACAGTCGGCAAGAATCACATCTGATGCTCCCACACCTAGTATTAAAAGGTGGGAAAAGCTGTTAGCAGGACAGAGGTCAGCCCTGTCAGCCCTTTTAAATACCCACCACCCAGGCTTGGCTACCGCAACACCTCTCTCCCAGTCCCTGAGTCGGGAACCCCACATGTCCACAGAAGAAAAGTCCTAAAATAAAATGAAATAATTCATATTTTTCATTCACATGACCTAAGCCTAGAAATAAGACATTTACTTTGATCTGTAGAAAGATACCCATGCAGACGGGATGACATCACATGGGGCCATTAATTTCCATGCCTTCATCCTTTTCCCCTCCACATGCCCTTTCTGAATCTGTTCTTGTTTATTTTTAAAGTCACTGCACTTTCACAATGACCACAAAAAAGCACAGCAAACTGTCTCTGCACTGTGGGTTCACACGTCTAGGCAGCACCTCATTTTCCCCCCATCTGTGCCTATGATCTGCAGGTTTTCCTTTTTATCGGCTTACATATTGATTCTGTGACTTCTGATGAGCTCTCTTGCTGCTGTGCCAACTGTTTTAGCCTCCACAGTGGTGCTAATGTCTTGTCATCTTTCACGGAGCAGCTGTGGGGGTAAATGACGTAAGGGACACGCGTGCAAGACCGAGAGCATGGTGAGCCTGGGTAGCCGTTTCCAAAAGACGCCGCCTCCCTCCCTTCCTTTTAGAGACAGGGACAGAAAGGCATGTATGTAGATTGGGCACGCCTTCTCCACGCCCCCACCTCCTGTGGGTGAGTCTGTACTGACCTCTAGGCTCTTTCCAAGGACAGGACAGAATACCCTGGAGCTGAGCTGGAGAAGCCAGCAAGGCGCCACGGACCTAAATTCAAGAAGATGGAGAGCTGGTCTCGGGACAGAAGGGCAGGGGACACTGGGGAGAGGGACGAGCCTGCAAGGGCTGGGTTTGGGAAGCTCTGTGGGAAGTCTGTTTAAGAGTGTGAGTAAAGATCACAGGCCTCGGGTATGTGATGTGAGAGATGGGGGCAGATGTGGGGAGAGGGGCTCATGGCATAGGGGTGGTGTGATGCCCTGGAAGAGACTCAGTAAAGACGTCAAGGGCTGGTTGTTTTGTTTTGTTCATTTGGTGCGAGACTAGGATCTCTTGAGTGTGAAGAGCTACAAGGCAGCCCAGCTTCATCTGGGTTACACTTTAAGGACCAAATCTTGTCCTTCTCGTTATTTTCTCCTAGTACTTTCATGTATGGTGGATGTTCCTTTTCCTATTCTATAAATAATCTTTATAAAGTCATACGTGATCCCTGGTCCTTGGGTCCTTCTACACTCCCCTCATTTCCTCAGCTCAGCCCATGCACTCGGCTTCATTGGGCCATTTTCAATGAGAGCAAACTGAGGTCCACAGAGCTAAAGTATCTTCAAAACTCTCCCAGTACCTGGCACCAAGAACAGAACTAGGAGTTGGGTCCCTGACTCAAAGCCCAGGCAGCATCTCACGGAGCAACTGTCACTTACCTGGGGGGGGCATTTTATTTCTCCCAGGGAATCTGCTTAACATTCAAATCAGGTCATTATTTTTCCTTTTCATTCATTCAGCAAAACTATTAAGCACGTACTACAAAGTGGACTCTGGTCTAGGTCCTGCAAATAAAGCCAGTGGTTGCCGGAGCAAACAGGGCGCAACAGACAGTCAGCCAAGCACCAATGCAGGATGACAGCTGGGAAGGGGAAGAGGGCTGAGAGGTTGAAAGAGCTTGCCCAGACCCCTCAGATGCTGTGCACAGACTCGGACTGAGCTCATTAGGAATCCCTGCACTGCCTCAGCCTCCCTCTGAGGAGGAGGGAGAGAACTTGGGCCTCCATCTTCACCACCCAGACCTCCATGGGGAGGAGGTGGCACAGTTTTTAGAGCTATCTTGAGACTCTCCTGTTCTCAGGCTGCTGCAGTCACATACAAGAGTGTTGGTGTCCTTGAAGGAGGGTGCCCCTGAGAATCTGGGGGACCTGACCTGAAATGCTGGCTGTCCCAGGGTCTACCCACTCCCTCTTCCCTGTTGCAGTTTGTGGTGGGCCGAGACGGCACCTGCGGTGTGGTGTGT
This sequence comes from Arctocebus calabarensis, assembly GCA_963573935.1. Taxonomy (NCBI): domain Eukaryota; kingdom Metazoa; phylum Chordata; class Mammalia; order Primates; family Lorisidae; genus Arctocebus; species Arctocebus calabarensis. The sequence continues at coordinate 11,667 of CAUYON010054391.1, forward strand.
GAGCACTCCCCATTTGATGGCATCGTCCTGGTGCAGTGCACGGAGCACCTGCTCAAGCACATGTGAGTCTGGGAGCAGGGCTGCCTGCCAGGGCCACCGTGCTGGGCCTGGAAGAATCGGGATGCCTGCTGGGAGCTGTGTCAGTCTACAGTGTGTCTTAGTGAAGGGTGGACTTGAAACCCAGCTAGAACAAGACGTCATACAGTTCATGGGCTGTAGGTAGGAGGCACAGACCTTAAAGCCATCATGGAGAGGCGTGGTGAGGAATTCCCTGGAACCTCTGCCTAAGCAGAGGGGAAGCCCAGATTGGTACCTGTTATTTGTCCTGAGTCAGGACTGGGCTAACTGCTGACATGGCACGGGGGGTCCCCAGGGCTGGGTCACTTTCTAGTTTCCAAGTTGGCCAGACTGAGGCTTTTCTGGGCCATAAACCCACAGTATTCTTCCTCCAGTCACAAAGGTGCCCATTCACTCCAAGCATCTCCCTACATCGAAGTCCTCAGTCTCTTCCACACAACTCTTTAGGGTCACTAAAACTCAACCCCACCTGGGGGACAGAACACAGCTTGCTCTCTAGTGTCTTTCCAAGTGTTCTATAAGAGTTAGTGCTCTAACGTGATCTAACAGGAAAAAAAATGAAAAGAAATAATCGCCTTGGGAGTTAGGTGGAATAGGATGGACCCTGTCTCTACCACATACTTAGAGTGGGGGCCTCTCTGAGCCTCGGTTTATTTCATCTGTGCAGTGGTTCAAGGGCAGCTTGGACCTCCTGAAACTGCACAGCCACACACACCGACAGCTCAGATGGCAGGATCAATGCAGACCTCCGGCTCTCCAGTGGCGGGGGCCTCACGTGGGGTCCCTCTCTGTGCCCGCAGGATGAACAGCAGCAGGAAGCTGATCCGGGCAGACTCCGTCAGTGAACTCCCTGCACCCCGGAGGCTGAGGTGGAAATGTTCCCCGGAAATTCAAGGCCACTTAGCCTCCTCAGCAGAAAAACTTCAACAGTAAGGACAGGCCAAAGTCTCCTTTGAGGTGGTCCTCTGGGCGCCACCTCCCTCCGCCCCCCAGCTGCAGAGGCACCCTGCAAGCTTCCAAAGACCCCAGCTCCTCTGCCTGCCCTTGCCCCCACCCCATCCCCATATGGAAATGTAGTCAAACCAAAGGAGAATTAGAACTCTCGGGGAAATAACCTTGCTGAAGTATCTATTATTTCCATAAAATGCAAACGTGGAGCTATTTTTTTTCTGGCAGGTTTCACCTGACTGAGCAGAGTCAAGCCAAGAAATCATCCCCTGCTTTCAGGGAGTAATAAACAACTATTTTGACTAGGTCATTTGAATCCAAGCTATTTCAATTTGCTTGAATTTACACTGCAACTTGACAAGGGGTCCTTTTTCCCCAAGGGGAGGGAGTGCAATTCAGGCCCTAACGGGACCCAGGCAGAAGGACCTGGAATAGGTGGGAGCCAGTCTGGGTAGGCCAGGTGCTGGGGCAGTATCCAGCTGTGGTGGTGGCTGGGGTACTGTGGTTGTTCATTCCCTCATTTGGTAAGTGAGCATGAATATTATCATTCATTCATTCATCAAACACATGCCAGGCCTCACAGCAATGTCTGTACCTGGGCCATCACTCTATGCTTTAATGGGAGTAGACCCCAGAACAAAACATGTGATGCAATAAGATTAGTGCCCAAACCAGAGAAAACCACGCAGATCTAAATCCACAGAGAGATAGGAGCTGAACTCTGCCAAGAGAATGATGGAGGCTTCGCAGAGATGGGCCTTGTAGGATGGACAGGAGTTCATGGTGCAGGCTGATGGGGAAGAGGCAGAAAGCAGCATTTTCAAGTCTGTATAGGTTAATAATGATTCAGGCTGGTTTGGAGACCAGCAAGTGAGAAAATGGCCAGAGTTGGGGCACAGAAGGGAAGTTGGGGGCCACACTGTAAAGAGCTTCACTATTCTCTGATGGGACCTGCAGAGCCTGCCCTGTGGGGGGTGCAGAGCCCCTGGAGGATTCTGTGCCAGGGCTTGGAGGGGAGCCAGTGAAGAGACCATGGGGACAGCTCAGGTAAGCAGAGAGAGTATGGCCAAGCTGGGGAGGGGGTGAAGAGGAGCTCCACTACAGGGGCTGGGGAGGGAGATACCTTGGCTTTTCTACAGGGTGAAGCTGGCAGCAATGTTTTATAGGCTTGTTTACAAGAAAGTCAGCTGCCAGAGGAGTGAGTTGGTGGGCCAGGGAGTCCCAGGGGAGGAAGGAGCCTGCTAACTTTCAGGGACCTCAGCAGACCCCACATGCTCAGAGACCACCAGTGATAAGGGGAATCCAAGAGGCCAGCAGGTGGGGACACAGGAGGAGCCTCAGGGGTGCTGAACAGCCATGGAAACAGGTGGGGTCTGAGCAGCTGGGAAGAGGTCTCTAAAGGGCTGCAGTGACAATGAGCTCAGTCTGTCCAAGGAGTCTGTCAGCAGGTGGGACTGAGAGAACTAGGCCCCCTCTGAGCCCCCCTGGGTCCCTAGCACCTGATGTGGCCCACAGAGAGCTGAGCTCCTATGAGGTAGGAGGAGTGATTCAATGAGAGGCAGGCAGGGAGCATGGAGTCCTGAGGGAAAGGGTCTCGGGGTGTCCACCCAGGGCTCTGTGCTCACACATGGCTGGCGGACAGACGGGTAGACCCTGCTGGACACTGATCCAGGGGGCAGTCAACATGGACCCCAAGCTCATTTTGAAGGAGGAGATCTGCCAGCATGGGGGCAGCCAGTGCTCAAGAGCCTCAGCGTAGACTCAGGGTTTTCCTGTTGCTCTGACAATGACAAAGGCCCTCATGTCACAGGCTCATCAACAATTTCTGGGTAAAATGGGTTTCCAGCCACTGGCAAAGAGCCAGATGAGCCACTCTTGCTGTGGTGATGATGACAAACAGCTAGGTCCCAGGCCTTTCTTCCCCCAGCACTGCAGGGATGAGTCTCTGGAGACGCTGCTGTGGCCATCTGAGCTCGGCTGGGAGGGCCAGATGCTGAAGGAACCCGTGGAGAGCTAGGCACATCTGAAGCAGGCTGGATGAATGGACTCTGTCAGGCCTGCTGCACGGGCAGAGGGCTCGGATTTTGTCTGTGGGCAGCGTTCCCTGTGTTCTCCGTGCCAATGCCTCTCACCCCTGTGCCCTTCCCTGTCCTGTCCTGCTGCAGCCAGGCCCACCTCCCCGCCCACCATCGGAGCGTGGTCACCCTGCCCGACGGAGCTCATCTTCAGCACAGAGGAGCCCTGGGCTCGCGTACCTCCCGCCACTTACATGTCCCGCCAGACGTGTCTCTGAAACCACAGGGCGCTCCAGGGACATGGACCAGCCTCAGGAAACCCAATGGACTCTGTGGTGCAGGCGTTCTATTTTACATGCAGTAAAAGCTTCTTTTTTTGTCCTCCCACAGAATAGTGAAGAATCTCGACTTCACTGTTTATAAATTTGACAGCTATGGGAAAACATTCATTAAGCAGCAGAAATGCAGCCCTGATGCCTTCATCCAGGTGGCCCTGCAGCTGGCCTTCTACAGGTGAGCCAAGGCGGTGTGGACCTGTGCCCGGCTGGGCTGGCTGACAGGTGCTCTAGATTCTGGAGTCCAGAGGCTCCCTGGACAGAAGTGTGACCTTCACTGGACCAAGAGGACTGGGGAGGAAGGGAGGCAGGCTGTGAGGAAGGAGGTGCCACCCAAACTGAGTTTCAAGTATAAATCCAAACTCAGGAAAGAGACAGAAGGGTGTGGCCTCAGGGAACTGCCCGAGTGGCCTCAGGGCCCCGAGCTCCGAGGGGCTGCAGAACAGACCTGGGAGGGCCACCTTGAGGACTTCCAGAGAAGAGGCTGCTCTTCCTTCCACCAGAGCCCTGTGGCTATAGCCTGTTCCTCCCTACTCTTCCCAACCTGCTAAGGAAATGGGTCGGCAGCCCTTGATTGGCCAAGTCAAAAATTTTGCCCTCCTCCCGACCCACCCCTAACTTTCATCCCCCAGCCTCCACATCAGCTCTCTCCCAGGGCCAACGTGTCCTCCACCTTCACCACCATCATCCCCTCCCAAGGCTGCCTCTTCTCCTGCCTGGGCAACACACCCCCAGGATGTTCGCTTACTGCCCTGACTTCAGGAACCTTGAACTTTGAAACATGCAAATGGCACTGGGGCCCTCCCCACCCCTCTCTAGCCTCCTGACCTCTGCCCGACCTCTGCCCCACCCCTGCTAACACCCCTCCACAGGCTCCTGTCAGCCCCAGGCTCACCCAGATCCCTCCCTGACACCCCCTTGTCTGAAGCAGCCACTCGGTCCTCTACCATTCCCATTGTACTTTCATTTTCTTTCGAGGCAGCCGTTATTCCCAGGAAGTACTTTGTTGATGGATTTGTTGACTTTGTTTTCTGCACAGTCCCCCAACACTGACACTCTGAGTATCTGGGCAGTGTCTCCAGTGCATAAACCATGCCTAGTACAGAGCAGACCCTGGGACTGAATCACAGATGTGAGGTTTAGCCAGGGCCAGCCTGGCCAGGGCTGGGACTTAGAAAAAGCTGTCCAAAGGTAGCCCTGTTCTCTGTGTGTTAGAGTAGAGAGACCACGGGAAGGCAGGGGGAGGGGACAGTCAGCCTTCCTAAGAGGTGGAGAAACCCAAAATGCAAAGTAGATCTTCCATGCCCCACCCCAGGTTCCAGGGCTCCAGGAGCAGCTCACAAACTGCCCAGTCCGGACAGCACAGTGCTGTCCCTGGAACCTGCTTTTAGTTTGCAGCATCCATGGCAGACTGCAAACCAGGTAATTCTCCTCCAGTAAAGCTGGGGTGAGCAGTTTCACTCAGGACCAGGCAGTGCCGGTGCAAACACTGCACCCAGGGTTCCCTGTGGGACTAACTGGGCCTCTCGGGGAGGTGAACACAGCCACTCTAGGCAGCTGTCCTGTCGAGATACCTTGGGGAAGGCTGATGTCACCTCTTGTGAGGACTGAGCTTGCAGGAGACACAGATGTAGAAACCTCACCAACACTGAGACACAGCTGCTCCTCCCTGCCACTGGAGCAGTAATCAATATTGATGACACTCAGAGTGCACCAGGCTGAGATGGGCCATGATGTCAGTGTCCTGTAGGAGCCTTGACTGAGGATGACACCAAGATCTTTTGCTGTGAGCACTTCAGATCCACAGCTGGGAAGGGAGATCCGATCCACAGCTGGAGAAGCCTGCACAGCGCTCCCCTCCTCACCTCCAACACTGTCACTGGACAAGGCCAAGAATGGACATAGCTAGAGATCCTGGGCTCACTGAACAGCCAAATAGGACCTGCTTCCCATGATAGCACTCCTAAGAGTCCAAGCTGTAACAAGAACAATTGCTTCGATCTGCTCCTAGATTCAGCAGAAACCTAAATTGAAGGGGTTGGTCAGTGACTGACCAACGATGGTGTCGCCTCCAGGGACTCTAGAGACACAGGAAGGAGCTCCTTACAGGTGTTGAGGGAATAATATGATGAGCTAATTTCCTTGTTCACCAAGCACGATGGCGCCAGGCTCAGTGCAGTCAGACATGACCTCCTCCTCCAGGAGGCCACCCAGTGCCCATAAAGAGCTGAGACGCAGGGGTCACGATGTGCTGTGTGACTCTGGGTGGTCACTGCCCCTCTCTGAGCTCTATGTCTTATTTCCCTTATCGCTGCACCAAAGACTTTACTGACTGGTGAGAAAGGGGGTGTGCCAGCCAGGTGTACAAGCCTAAACTTGCCAGATGAGGAGTCTCACTCAGGAGCAGGCACCTCTTCACCCTGTTCTTCACTCCCTGCCTGGCCAGGCGGTCAGAGTCAGGGAGTGCTCGTGGGCTGTGTGAAGCCTGTGCGGCAGCTTACACCCACCACCATGAAGGTCCCTCCCCTCCTCCAGCCAGGGGTCATGCTTGAAAGGTTTTAAATAAAACAGGCTCCCCTCAAGGGTGTGAATGATTAATTGCACAATTATTCCATTCTGTGCTATTAATCAAACACTCGAGTCTCACAGAAAATTCTAGGTTTCCCTCCAGACTGGGAATTCTTTTTAAGAGCTACCAGTGCCCTCTTTATTTTCTATCAATGCAGCGTCCCCAGTGTATAAAAGTGCACGTGGCCTTCCGTATTACAGAGTCCTGCGTCCATCTTGGGGAATTCCTCTCTAGAACTCCATTAGCATGAAAATGAAATACTATGCCAAGGAAAGCCAGGTCTGGGACAAGAAAGGCTGCTGAGGCTATTTTTCTCTCAGCATTTATGATTCCCTGAGAATAAATTACTGTTGTCCACCCATCCTTCATCATAATGCAGGATCCACCGAAAACTGGTGCCCACCTACGAGAGTGCGTCCATTCGCCGATTCCAGGAGGGACGAGTAGACAACATTAGATCGGCCACTCCAGAGGCGCTGACCTTTGTGAAGGCCATGACTGACCACAAGGCTGCTGTGCCAGTAAGTCCTGCCCCTTGCTAAGGAGACACAGGGGGCCAGTAAGGCCGCAATGGGTTCCTTTGGCTCTGTCCTCACTGAGCAGCTTCTGGAAACCCTGAGCACTGCCCTTCTGCTCTCTATTGATAGGCTTCAGACAGGCTGCTGCTTCTAAAGGACGCCATCAGGGCCCAGACCGAGTACACAGTGATGGTGAGTGGTGCCACACGGCCTCACGACCACAGCATCTGAGCGTGCCCAGGGCCTGCAGAGTCGGGGCCCCAGCCCAAGACCCTGTGCGAGGGCCCTGCCGCCAGCTACCTGGTGACTTGGCAAGGCCACCCCACCTCTCAGCCCCCTTTTTATAATTTTTAGAACCCAAGTAATAGACCATTCTTGCTTTTTACATGGATTTTATAATATGATGAGTTGGGGTAGTATCTGTGGCTCAAAGGAGTAGGGCACCAGCCCCTTAAGCCGAGGTGGAGGGTTCAAACCCAGCCCTGGACCAAAAAAAAAAAAAAACTGTAAAAAAAAGAATACGATGAGTGGTATTGGAAACTCTGAAGCAACCATAACAATAATGATAGCATCTGATATGCACAGCACTTTACAGTTTATATAAGAGAAGTCAAATGTGTCCGATCTCAGTCAAGGTGGTAGTTATTCCCACCTGGGGCTAGTTTTGCCTCTTGTTCTTTGTGTATTTATTTATACTCCCTGTGAATAAAAGGTCGTTGCCAAAAATTAATAGTGAAATCAAAATCGTAAGGGGAATGTTTCCCTGATTTAGGGAAATCGTTTATTTTCTGGCACTGCAAAGCCATCATCAGCATACAAACAATAGAGAATAAGCAACTACTTGGACCAGTGAGCAATACATTAATTGCAAATCATTCTAATCCAGTCTTTGAAGGATTGTATACTCTATGAAAAGGAGTTGACCAAAATTTACTCTTTGTACTTGAAAGTAAGTATAATATATTTTGGAATTTTAGAACTAATTGATGTAGACTTTTCTCCATTTCCATTGCTAGGTCCCTAATTCACCTAAATAAATAAAGATTTTTCTGCTTAGGAAAAATTAAGCACCCTCTTATGTATTCAATGGGCATTTTTTGTCTTTCTGCTTTATGCCAGGCAAGGTGCTGGGCGCTAGGCAGCAAAAAATGCAGTCCATAAGCCCTATCCTTACGGAGCTGAATGTGTAGTCGGGAGAAGGGGCCCACTGACGTGAAGCCCAACTCCATGAAAACAGCCTTCCGGAAGCAGCAGAGAACGTTAAAGACAAGCTCATTTCTGTGGTTGGGAAAGCCAGGAAGACTTCCCTGGGGAAGTGGTGCTTACTATGAGACATGAAGGAGGGAGAGAAGTTTATCAGGCACACACAGAAGGGAGATGTGGCCCAGAAGGGAACAGCATGTCAAAGGCAAAGAGTCTGGAGAGAACAGGACACATTCAAGGAAAAGCAAGTAGCGCAGTGGGTGCAACTCACAAGGGTGGGAGGAGAGGTTGGATTTTCCCATGGCAAAGCATACTACGGTGACTGTGTACAAGACGGTCTAGTTGAGTGGGGGATGGTTTGCTGAGAGGCAGAGCCACTAATAGAAACCTTTCTGATATTGACGGAGAGCCAACGTGGGGACTAGGGTAGAACAGGGCAGGGGTGAAGAGGAGAACTCCTACTCAACATTATGACTAGAACACAGGGTCACCATCACTCTGAAACTCCCCAAGACAATAGCCAAGGAATTGTTTTCTAAACATACTCACACTAGGGCAAGGAGAATGGGAAAAGAGGTGGCCACAAAGTCCCAGAGTTGGCAAGTAGAACACACAGAGACTGACACAGGGAATGGTGAGAGAAGCCTGGGAGCCCAGCGAGCCACATTGCAGAACCTCAGGATGGCCCAGGCACTGGGGTACCCACAAAAAGTGGGGGTGTGGGGGACTGAAAAGAGAACAGTTGCTTGATGTCTAAGTCTGTTTGTACTGCTGTAACAAAATGTCTGAGACTGGGTAAATTGATAAAGAACAGAAATTTACTTCTCCCAGTTTTGGAGTGGAGGCCGGAAGTCCAAGATCAAGGCCCCAGAAGGCATCTGATCTTAACTGTATGGGAGTAGGAGCTGTTCACCTCCACTTTTAAGATGGTACCTTGATGCTGTGTCTTCCAGAGGGGGCGAACACTGTGTCCTCATCTGGCAGAAGGTAGAAAGGCAAGAGAGCCAAATGCTATGTGAAGCTTCTTTTTTTTCTTGTATTGTTGGGGGTTCTTTGAGGGTACAGAGAACCAGATTATACTGATTGTATTTGTTAGGTAAAGTCCCTTTTATAACTATGTCCCACCTCCAAGAGGTGTGTCACACACTGTGACCTTCCAGCCCCATCCCTCCTTATATGAAGCTTCTTTTTCATGTATAAGGGCCTTGACCCCCCTTGTGAGGCAGGAGCCCTCATGACCTAATCACCTCTTAAAAGCCCCTCTCCCCAAGAATACGATCACATTGGGCATAAAGTATCCACACATGAATTTTGGAAGGGACCAAAACATTCAAACCGTAGCAGTTGAAGATCTATGTAAGAAGCAGTTAGACCCTCAGACCATTTCTACTACCCACTGCAGCCAGGCTCCTTCCCCTGTCCTTTCCAATGATGGGCTGAAAGTTTATTCCCTGAAGAGGCTGACACAGAAGGACTTTAGATTTGAGGATACCAGACACAGCCAAGGGAGATGATACTATACTAAAAATAGGGGCATTGGCAGCGCCTGTGGCTCAAAGGAGTAGGGCGCCGGCCCCATATGCCAGAGGTGGTGGGTTTAAGCCCAGCCCCGACCAAAAACTGGAAAGAAAGAAAGAAAGAAGGAAAGAAAGGAAAGAAAGAAATAGGGGCATTTACCAAAGTTTGCTTCCTCCATAGCAAACCTTCCAGCCACTCAGTTCCATATACATTGGGAACGATCTCATTACCACCCCTCCCCAAGCACAGATTAGATCATCTCTGTGGTGCAATTGAGCAAGCTGAGAGCAAAGATATAGAAATAACAGCCCAGTGAAAGAGCCCCATCAGCTCACCCCAAAGGAAGCACACAGGCTAACCAACATGTTCTCACGAATCCAGTCCTATTCCCAGTGCTTTATTCTTCAGTATAAACAGACAGCTGTAGATCACCAGACAATGAGGAGAGCTGCTAACATAAAAGAGTAAAACCAACACAAGCACTTTTGTTAATTTTTAAAAAGCTCTTAATTTAAAACATTGTAAAGCCAGGCACAGTGGCTTAAGCCTAAAATCCGGGCACTTTGGGAGGCCCCGGCAGGTGATCGCCTGAGCTCATTAGTTTGAGACCAGCTTGAGCAAGAGTGAGACACCATCTCTACTAAAAATAGAAAAAGCTAGCTGGGCGCTGGGCAGGCTGGGGCAGGCACCTGTGACCCCAGCTACTCGGGAAGCTGAGGCAGAAGGATCACCTGAGCCCAAGAGTTTGAAGTTGCTGTGAGCTATTATGCCATGGCACTCTACCCAGGGCAGGAGAGCGAGATTCTGTCTCAAAAAAAAGTAAGTAAATAAAATAATTTAAAAGAAACTTGAAAATAATACAGGCAAAAGAGAACATATTTTAAAAATGATCATTGGGATTCTCTGAAAGAGAAAAGAAGTTATTATATTTTCATATAAGAATAGAAAACTTTGGTTGGCGCCCGTAGCACAGTGGTTACAGGGCCAGTCACGTATACTGGGGCTGGCAGGTTCGAACCTGGCCGGGGCCAACTGCAACAACAAAATAAAATAGCCAGGCATTGTGGCGGGTACCAGCAGTCCCAGCTACTGGGAGGCTGAGGCAAGAGAATCACTTAAGCCCAAGAGTTTGAGGTTGCTGTGAGCTGTAACGCCATGGCACTCCATCTAGGGCAACATAGTGAGACTCTGTCTCAAAAAAAAGAATAGAAAACTCTATAAAATTTTTCAGGATATAAAATTTACTCTGAAGGAAAATACGATAGAAAAAACTTTAATGGAATGATTGGGAGATAAAAAGGACCAATATCCCCCCAAAACCATCAAAACAAAGAGACAAAGTATAGAAGAGAAAAGAGGATCAGTCCAGGAAAACAATATTCTACATAATAGATGTTCAGAAAGAGAAAATGGTAGAGAGGACATCATTAACAAAATAATTCAAGAAATTTCCCTATTACTAAAGAACTTGAGTTTTCCTATTGTGAGAGTTCACCAAGAACCTTGCTCAGTAGACGGAAAATACCTATATCAAAGGAAATTTCGTAACACTAAAGACAAAAAAAAATTCTAAAATCTCTCAGAGGAAAAACAAATCAGGTACAATAATCCCCTCCTTATCCAGCACCCATGGGGATTGGTAGATTCCAGATAAATGTGGTTTCTGGTGGCTTAAGAGTTATTATTAAAAACAGGTCTAACTAATTCTATATACCATACCATACCATACCATATACTCTGTATTGGCTTGGTATTAATTTTGAAATGCACTAATTAAAAGCAAATTAAGATAAATAAAGACAAATATCATTTACTGTAACACAGTTTTACTGTATTGTAAAGATCTTTGTAAAAGTAGTGTATTTTTTAGTTAAATGGCGGTCAATATACTTTTCCACTTCACCACTATATTTTTTTAACTACAAGCAACACAGATTAACATGTAAAACTGTTCCAGAGGGGCAGTGCCTGTGGCTCAGTGAGTAGGGCGCCAGCCCCATGTACCGAGGGTGGCGGGTTCGAACTGCCCCCGGCCAAACTGCAACAAAAAAATAGCTGGGCGTTGTGGCGGGCGCCTGTAGTCCCAGCTACTTAGGAGGCTGAGGCAAGAGAATTACCTAAGCCCAGGTGTTGGAGGTTGCTGTGAGCTGTGACACTATAGCACTCTACTGAGGGTGATAAAGTAAGAATCTGTCTCTAAAAAAATTAAAAAACTGTTAGAACACATGGGAACTGCAGGAGTGATTCACAAAATGTTGGCTTACTGACAGCATGATGTACCAAGTTTAAACTCTGATTTTTCATTTTTGTCTGGGTTGTGTCCTGGTTGCTTTAGTTTGGGATAACAGGAAGTTTACTTTATAGAGATCATGAATAAACATGGCAGTTGACTTCTCAATAGCATCATTGAAAGGTGAAAGATAGGAGAGCATGCATTCAAATTCTGAGGGAAAAATGACCTTCAGCACACATTTACATACCCAGCTAAATGGTCATAAACTTGAAGGTAGAAAAAAGACACTTTTAGCCAAAGAAGTTCTCAAAAATTTTACTTGTAAGCACTGTTTCTCATAAAGTTACTGGAAAATGTACATTGCTAAAGTGAGAAAATAAAAACATAATAGAGGAAGTGGAAGGCTCCTTAAACCAGAAGATTTAACATAAGAAAGAGATAGTGGGCTTTCCCCAGATGACAGTAAAAGATCAGAAATTGATAGCTATTCAGCAGACTTAGGGAGCAATTAGTTCATACAGGAGTAAGAAGTAGGAGGAGGAATGAAATTCTGACTGACCATTCAGGAATTAAATAGAAATAGATTACATAGAGAACTAAGCAAATGGAAAAGACATGATTTCATAATTTAAAATTTGTTAATTCTAGGGAAAGCAAAAAATTCAATATGAATGGAAATCTAATCCTAGTACACTACATGACCCAGCTATGAACACTTGCTTAGTTAAAGCATGTATATTGACCTCTGTATGGAATTATACTGCATATCGATCAAACAGGAAAGAGTTAAAACATAATTCTATTGGGAGGATTGGAGAGTAGAAGCGTGTTGGGGCAGCAAGGGCATAGGGAGCTAAAGTCTCACCTTCCATGACAAGAAGGTTACAGATGAAACTAAGAAATGCAAGAATGACTGTCTAAGCATGTGTTTGGAACAATGAAAGTAAATGCCAAAAAGAAACAGCTAAAAGAGGGCTACAAGTCGTTGCCTCTTGCCTCTGTGGAGTGGGAATCAGTGCTTGGCAAAGCGACCCAAGCCTTTGGCTTATTTGGATTTGTAAACCATATAAATTTATAACTTTCACAGCAAATTTAAATATATGAAAATTTATGGGAAAATATCCTCCAAAGCATTACTATAGAGTTCTGTTGTGCTAATGATTTTTACTTGAGAACAACTGAATCAGAGAGATGGGGAAGGGAGGGAAGAAATATGAACTTGCCCAGGAGAGGAATCTGGTGCCTGGTTGACTGTGAGGTCAGGGAAAGGGGAAAGAACCAAGAAAACCTCTGGATAACTAGCAAGTGTATCTGGTCGTGGTCCTGGAGAAAGGAAATTCTGAAGGAGGGGCGAGCAGGGTGGTCCAGATGCCCTGTGGACTCACCTAGCTTTTCCTTCCTAGCACTTACCTCTGTTAACGATCATATGTTTATCTGCTTGGCTAATGAAAATCTGCCGCCAACTACACCATAAGTTCCACTGAGAACTTAGCCCAGGTGTCCTCAAACCTTTTAAACAGGGGGCCAATTCACTGTCCCTCAGACAGTTGGAGGGCCAGACTATAGTTTAAAAAAAAAAACAACTATGACTCGGTGCCTATGGCTCAACAGGCTAAGGTGCCAGCCACGTACACCTGAGCTGGCAGGTTCAAATCCAGCCCGGGCCCACCAAATAACAATGATGGCTGCAACCAAAAAATGGCCGGGCATTGTGGCGGGCACCTGTAGTCCCAGCTACTTGGGAGGCAGAGGAAAGAGACTTGCTTGAGCCCAGGAATTGGAGGTTGCTGTGAGCTGTGATGCCATGGCACTCTATCCAGGGTGACAGCTTGAGGCCCTGTCTCAAAAAAAAAAAAAAAAACTATGAACAAATTCCTATGCACACTGCACATATCTTATTTTGAAGTAAAAAACAAAATGGGAACAAATACAATTCACACCAATGCATGTGGCCCACGGGCCGTAGTTTGGGGACCCCTGATTAGCCAATGATGCCTCATTCTCTGCTGTGGCAGAGACCAGAGACCCGGCAGCATCAGGCCTGTAATTCGAACTCAATGGAGATTCCCTAAATGAGTGAACGAAAGACTGAATGCTGAGTCAATTTACTCATTACTCCTATAGCTCCAAGCCAAATGATCTGTTAAATCAACCTCTCTTGCTACACTTAGTTCAGAGATGGTGAAAACAGGGGTGAGCTGGCCACTGTACAGAGCAGCTACTTCCATAGACCCACACAAATCAGGGATTAAATAGAAGTAAGCAGAAATTAACAGAGTGGTCTACTTCATACATGGACTCATGGTTCTTCCCCTTTATCCTAAAGGGGTACATCTAGATATTTCCAGCCTGTAATTAGGTGCATTCAGAGAGACGGCTCTGTTAACTTAGTGCATTTATTCTCAGCTGAACGAGAACAGCTGTCAAATCCCGAGACGTGCCTTGTAAACCAAAGCCAAGTGCATTGTGATGGGAGGTTTACTCCAGTGTGGGGCCTTAACAACAACTTGGCCATCTTATGTAACTGTAAAACACCAGAGTTACTCCCAATTACCCTGATGTTCACCTAAAAATTATTGCTATAGATCAGGGGTGGACTCCAGAGTCCCATCAGCTCCTAAGATTGCTCCAAGTAAACACATAGTCCAAAAAGATCAGTGTGGATACTACACGCCCAGCCGTGCATGAGGGAGCTGGCCCCACTTCCAGACACACTAACCTCCGTAAGACCCTCCTACACTGAAATTCTGGAGCCCTCACTGCTAGAATACTTGTGTAATCCTTGGACTATCCTTTGATAAGAATTTAAATATTTTATGATAATAAGAAAAAGACCCTTCATCATCCACTAGCTCTTTCCTCTTGAAACCATCAGCTGAGCCTCTGCTAAGATATCAAGCTCCAGTCTCAAATCAGTTTCTCAGATTTTGAATCTAGTTTAATCAACTTGATCCTGAGCACACAAAATAGCAGCCAAGATTGATGAACAGACGTAATGCTCTCTATCCCTTGTTTCTTAGGCTCCTGCTGGAAGATAAAGTGTTGGTTGCTGAGAATCTGCCCAGAACAGCCTGGGCTGTCTTTTCTGATGCTTGGACTGTTGGGCTCAGCACTCAGCCCTCACCCAGAGCCTGTCCCTTCCCTGAGCAGGCTGTAACAAGGATAGCCATGCCAGTCCCATTCTCTGCACTTACCACACAGTATGGATATGATGTGGGTATGCAGGAGACACTCAGACTCACTGGCCTTTAAATCAGATGTCTCCAGTTAAAACCCAACCTACTCTGGCCTTATTCTATGCATGTGGAAATACACAGGGGTCAAGAGGCAGAGACAGAGTGGTCAGTCCTGAGAAAACCTGAGTGGCCCCTCACACATATTGGCAGTGGCAGGCACTGGGCAAGCTCAAGCTGTGGCCCCTGGAGTCACCATTAGTCTTGTGGACTAGGGAGGAGGAGAAGAGGAGGTGTGGGGGAGCCCACATCTCATCTCCTGTGTTTTGTCCCCAACTACCCAGGCCATAACAGGGATGGCCATCGACAACCACCTGCTGGCACTGCGGGAGCTGGCCCGGGACCTGTGCAAGGAGCTGCCCGAGATGTTCACAGATGAAACGTACCTGATGAGCAACCGGTTTGTCCTTTCCACCAGCCAGGTACAGCCTACGGGTAGTCGTCACCTGGAGGAGCTTGACCAGTGAGCTTTCTAAAGAGCTCTTGGCTGGAGTCAGACAAATCCTGCCACTGCTTCTCACAAGCTATGACCTTCACCAAAATGGTCTAAATGCCCATTGCCCATCTTCTAAATGGGAGTAATAACAGACTCCACCGTAGCCCAAGTAGGACAGCATTCTAGCCCCCCAACCCTTACATGGTCCCACCTTTCAATCAGTCACCTGAGAGGTGGTGTTCCACCTTGGGGACCATGGGCTGTGATGCCCAGTAAGTAGGGAGTGACGTCTTGGCTAAGTCAGATGCAATGCAGAAGGGAGAAAGCCCAGCCCAGGGCCTGGCATGGACCGACCCTCCAAACAGGTCACAGGTGTTATTATGAAGGGCCAAATGGCCAACAGCAGGAGCTTACTACCAGCCTAATGTTTCCTAACCATTACTACTCATTCCATTGGAGGACCGCTGTCACAAAGACAGCAAAATCCACCAGAGAGAAGAGAGTTTAGGGGAGGAAATACCCCACAACTGTCAATTTATTAAAACTCCACCTCATCTGTGAACGGCTGGACATGGGCAATAAAAGGAGCTGATAAAGCCGTGTGTGAGGATAAAAGCCCACTCAGTAATTTGATTTTGTCATTACGGCAGTGAGCGTGCAGACATGAATAAACAAGGACAGAACACAACAACATAAATTCTTCAGGAAACCATCCATGGGCAAAAAGTGCTTTGGAATGGCTTTATGGCCTTCGGCTATTTGCACGGCAAATTTATCTGACAATGCAATGACTCTATTAGTAAGACTAATGGTTTGTTCTGCCCCATTAAAATGGCCAGTGTCACTTCCAAAGGCCTGAGTACATAGTACCAGAAACCTGTGGGTTTAAAACAAATCAGGCTGTGTACCTGAACAAGAATCCTTTCTATTTTTCCCCTAGGACCAGCTAATAAAATTAATTTGGGGTATAAAGGTTTTGTTGCTGTAGTTTTCCAACCAGAAAGTAGCATTTATATCTCGAATACCTTTAGAAACACATTTTCCTGACCTATGATCCAAATTACAAAATCTCGGCATTCTGAATTCAAAACATATTAGGCACACAACTAAAACTCCAGTTGACGGCAATCTCTGAAACGCACAATGCTGGGTAATTGTGCATGGCCAGGCTGTGGGGAGCAAATCAGAGCATCCAGGCGATACTGACAGTAATTAAGGATCTGGGGGAAATCAACAGAGAGGATGGGCCAGATTTCCTCCAGTTCATAAATTACTCCCCCTGGGCTGCATCTAACTGTTAGGTGCCACCCGGGGTGCTATTTAGTAAATTACTCTGATTGCCTCTGTGCCTCAAACTGCCCCCAGGTGAAGGGGAGACTCAGCCTGAGACCCGGCACATGGTCATTCTGGGAGCATCTAACTTCACAAGTAAAGCAGATTGCCCACCTGGGAGTGGACTTGTGACCCCCCTCCCTCTGATACCTGCAGTTGGAAGAGTTTGTTTTTATGATTCTGGCTGTGGCCGTCCATGCTGAAGCAATTGGTCAATTTGGTTAATTCGGTCAAACCCCCAAGTGAAAAACAAGGAAGCAAAGCCACAGTGAAGGCCTGGGTGTTGGAATGCCCTGCTGTAATCAGCTCATGGGGTGCGTGTTGGAGCAAGCAGTTCCTGACCTGTCCTCTCGTCCATCCAGGTCCCCACAACCATGGAGATGTTTTGTTGCTATGGTCCTGTGGTCCCCAATGGGTACGGTGCCTGCTACAACCCCCAGCCAGAGACCATCCTCTTCTGCATCTCCAGTTTTCACAGCTGCAAAGAAACCTCTTCCACCAAGTTTGCAAAAGCCGTGCAAGAGAGCCTCATAGACATGCGAGACCTCTGCAGTCTGCCACAGCCTGCTCAGGGCAAGCCGCTGGCAACAAACGAAAAAGCCGTGAGGTCCAGCCTGGGGCACTGATCTTGACTCTGGCTGCCAGGGTTCTTCTCCCAAGCCCAGCTTCTGCACCCCCACATCCTGCCAGTTCCCCATCCCTGCCCAGCTTTCTGCAGCTCCCCGACCTCAGGGCCCAACCCACAGACCACACGAAGGCTGGAGAGTGGAGAGGAAAGGGTCCCCTGCTATGCATAGGAGGTGTGCTGGGAGGTGACACCAGCCTGGCTCAGAGGTGGCCCAGGTGAGGTGGGGGAGCCATGCTGAGGACCTCCCTCTGAGAACCTCAGAAGCTTACTGTTCACGTTCACTTCCTCAGCAAGACCTGGCATGTCCAGGTGATGTTTCTGCCCAACAGGTGAATGAGTCACCCTGACATGCAGTGTACCTAATGAACCATGAAGGAAGAGGCTAGCTCCAGGTCATCACCTCTCCTTTTGGTGGGGAGCAAGAGGCTTTGTTTTCAGATTCAAAGCATTTTGATCACAGTGTTCAGTGCCTCCGCTGAGCCACACAGTCCTGCCAGCACCCACTCCCTGACACACACCAGGCACAGCCCATGTTACTTCAAATGGGTTGGCCCCAAACTTGTTTCTCCCTTTGCTCTCAGGGGCAGCCTTCTTTTGATTTCAGAAATTTGTGTCCAACAATTTGGGGAGAAAATTTATCTGCAAATGTCCTGGAATTGTCGTCACTCTCTACTTCCCAGGCAGCACTGGGGAAGGTGAGTAAACCACACAGCCTGGAGCAGGTTGGTCGCCTTGAACAGGTGGATATGGGAGGACTGGACCAGTTTCCTGGGATCCCACTATTAGCATTTTTCTGCAACTTCCCCATTGTCCTCCCTACTGTATAGGTAGAGAAAGGGTTGCTTTGGTTTTTCTATTGTTGTTTGCTTTGTTTTGTTTTTAAGAGACAGGGTTCTAGAGAAAACCACTCTGACATTAATTTCAGAACACAATCTCAGTGGCCCAAGCAGGACACCATGAGACAGTGGGGCTCCTTGAGTTAAGGGACGCCAGCCAGAGATATGAGTATACTCCAAATAAAAGAGCCCACCGCAAGGCTCTCCACTGATCTGGAGATCAGGGGGACAGC
The DNA here is from genome assembly GCA_963573935.1 of Arctocebus calabarensis. Taxonomy (NCBI): domain Eukaryota; kingdom Metazoa; phylum Chordata; class Mammalia; order Primates; family Lorisidae; genus Arctocebus; species Arctocebus calabarensis. Next base: position 29,782 of record CAUYON010054391.1, read on the forward strand.
TGTCTGGCAGCAAGCTGGCTGGGAGGAGGGAATGGCTGTGTCCAGAGCCTGTCTGGGCAGGACAGACAGCTCAGCAGGGTGGGAGTTTAGAGCATCTTGCAGCCTGGTACTGGAGGAGGTGTGAGGGGCAATTCCCCTCAGGGCACAGTTTTATGGAAAGTCTAAAAGGACAAGAGAAGGGAACACAAAAAGCAGACAGCAGCACAGAGCCTGGTTCCCTGCTGCTAGTGCCACTGCGCTCCCCACCAGCTGCTCCTGGGAAAGCTCCCTTTGCATCACCCCCTCCCCAATTCCACCATGCTTTGCACCATTCTAAGTACTCCACTCTGGCCCAGGGGCGCTGAAAGTATCCCTTCTTGGGGGGCACTACACTGTGAAAGTAGGCAAGGAGTTGACCTTTGCTCAGCTTTAGGAAAACACCAGCAGCCTCAAGCAGTGAATTCCTTGATCCCTGGTTTACATGGAGGATTTCTCCTGGACAATGTGGGCGATGTAGGCACACCCATCCAACAAAGTCAAGTCATTGGTCTATAGGTCCACTCTCCTTCCCTCCCACAGCCTCCTTCCTGCTTCCCTTGGGAAGCTGCAGCCCAGGGATCCCAAGGGTGTCTGGGGACAGGCAGTCCACTCTTTTCCAAAGCCACTTTTCTGTTCTCACCAAATGACCACAGTGCAAGTGTTCCTCTGGATTTCTGGGCAAGCAGAGAACTCTGGCTTTGGCGGTCAGACAGCTCTGCTAACCTTGTCCAAATGACTTAAATGCCCAGGAATGCAATTTCCTTCATTGTCAAATGGGAACAAGAATGTCCCCACCTTACAAGGTTATGAGGATCAGAGAGGTTATAAAGGGCCTTGCATGAGCAGGTGGGCAGCCCACCTTCCAGAGGACATTACCCTAGTGGGCATTGTTGGGGTGACTTTCTTTTAAACTATTTACACTGGTGTGACAGACCCAAATTCATACCTGCTATTCTCTGAGCATAGGGAAGGGTAACTCACTGTGTACACTCAGATATTAAGCCATGCACTGTCAGAGTGTCAAGAAGTGTGAATGGCAGATGCTCTCTAAGGAGGGGTTGGAAGCTGGTCTTCCCCTTCCAAAAAGAGATGAGTGCCCTGAGACTTTATGCAAAGGCAACACTGAGCCATGGCCATAGGCTTCTCTGTGGGGACCCTGGGAAAAGGAGTCAGCTCCAGGTGTCCCCAAAGAGATGGAAAATGAGACAGTCATTTGGAACAGTGATGCATAATAAAAATGTATGTGGCCACCAGACAATACTGCTAAGTTGCTAAAATATATAAAGTTAATATTTGAGTTCTATTTTTATAAAATAGTTCTAGATTTATGGCAATATGTATATGTGTATAGCCTTTCGATTTTAATTTATAGTTTTGTGCTTTGAATAAATATATGTATGATTAATGACCTATGTAATGAAAGCATTATATAAATTATTTAAAGACTATAAGTCTGTATTCAATAAAAAGTAATGCCAAGAAAGATGATGTTAGCCATTGTTTCTACCCAGAAATACTATAAAATGTAAATTGTAAATTCTCTGAGCTGGGTCAACAATTCGTTTGTCTTTGTCTAGAGTCTGCCAGCAAGAGCAGCCGATGTCTAAGAGAGACAGAGGCCAGGACAGAAAAGAGAGGAGGAAACTAAGTCTCCCTCAGTGTATGGCATCCCCCCAAGGGCAGGGCTAAGGAACAGGGAAGTGTCATGGGACATGTGTGATCAGGTTGGCAGAAATCTGGGTGTAGAGATGGGCATCTCCTCTTAAGCCAGGACAAACATGCCCAGGTTGTATCCAATGGGGGGGAGAGCACCAGGCTCAGAGGTGGGAGGCCTAGACAACAAACCCAGCTCTATTTCTAACTTGCTGTGGACTTTGGGGAAGCCACTCCACCTCTCTAGTCCTTGGTTTTCAATGGGAATGTGGACATTAGCACTACTCACTTCTAAGATCATGGGGAGATGATATGACATGGTCATTATTTGAAAACTCAGCAAGTGGTGGAAACCTAGCATTCTAGTTGCAGGCTCCCGGACACAAGTACACATAGCCGCCTTTACACTGCTCAGCTCACAGATAAACTCCAAGCTACAAGATGCCCTGCAAAGCCTCAAAAATCCACAGCATCAGAACTGAGGTTCCTCCAAATGGAAACCCAAATGCTGTTCAACTAAAGCCTAGACAGACCCTTAAAGTGTATGATTTGCAAGACTGGGATGTGGGAAAGGCACCACTCAAAGAGATAATGTCTAAGAACATCCTAGGAGAAGTGGAGGGAAAAAGGAAGAACAGACTCAAAGCAATGAGGTTTTCTCTTATTTATCACATATATTACAGGTGGCCCCCAAATAAACAGATGTGAAAAGACAGATACCATGAGAGAGGGACATAATTAGGCAAGCCAGCACCTACACAAGTAATGCCACACCACTTTATGGTCACCAAAGCTCTTGGTGGGGTTGATGTTGGGGCCAAAGGCAAAAAGAGTCCCTCCTATGTTTTCAAGAGGAATTAGGAGTTTCCAAATTACTCCTAAGCAATTTTCTTTGGAAAGGAGAGGAGAAGGGTGGGGAGAGAGAGAAAATTTAGCTGATCTCTTACTTTAGTGTTTCTCTGAGTTTTCCTTTCAAAGAAGTTTCTTGAGTCTGCAGGCTAAACAACGTGCTATCCTTGGGAAAGCTGGCCTCACAGCACATAAAAGGACATTTCTAAAAGCTCTGTTCTCTCTTGGTTCCCAAAGACCAGCTTCCTCCCTGTTCTTGTCCTACCATTTGCTTCTTCCGTCTTCTTCCGGGATTTTTCCTCCTATTTCTGTCCCTTATATGCCAGGGGACCTCAGAACTTGTTGTTGGTCTCTATTTCTTATATTAAGGAGCAGCAAAATGGCAGGCTGAGTTGATTCAGAAGGGCCCCTCTACCTACAAAAACATACACAAAAGGGGGAAATTATCTTAATATATAGTCAAATTCAAAAGAAAGAACAAATCCTCACATTCCAGATTAAAAAAAAAAAAAAAGATGGATGTCCAAAACACAACAGATGTGCAAAGGTATATCTAACTAGGCACAGGAGCTGGTGGCCCCAGCTGGCCTTACTGTCCATGCAAGTTGAGAAGGCATAACAGCCCATGCAAGGAGGGGGAAGCAGCTAACTTCCTGCACAAAATCAGGACCTCCCAGAGGTGTCACAGCCACATGATGAGGACTAGAAAATGTTTTCTCATTAGCCCAGGAAAGGAGTGAGGAAAGCTGTCATCCACTCAGGACTCTAGAGAGGGGGAAAGACATCTATCAAAAATTAAAACTAGAAACTTAATGTGTGGTGAGAGTCTGAATTTATACAACTTATATAAGCAGGACCTCCAAGCCAATAATTTTTAAAAGCCAAAGTGGTCTGTGTCAGTAAGACCAGGAAGGATCACAGCAGAATCAAATACAAAACCACTTTCCACTCTGGACATGCCAAACACCCAGAGGGGGAGAACTTCCTCAAAGGTGAGAAATACAAATAACACAAGAAATGACTCACACTGAGGGAAAGCAGCAGGTAAAGCAAACAGGAGAATGAATATCACATAGATAGATCAGAGAGAAATTATCAAATAGTACCGTGAGAGTTATGAGATTCAAAATAGTCTCTCGAGTCAATCCCTGGCAGCATGGAGCTGAAGAAGGACACCAAGGGACAACTCTCACATCAAATTTGCTTAATGACAGGAACTGTGACAAGAAATCTTTCCAAACCTCAGCTTACTACATATGTCACATAAGAACAAGAACACCCAACAGCATGAGGAGCACTCAGCACAAGGACAGCCAGCCCCTTATATGAGAACCCTTGCCTGGCTTTCTGTCTCTCAAGCTGAGCCCCAAACCCCAAGACCATATCTCCTACACAACAACTACTGACACTCGCCAATCAGACCTCCCCAGCTCTTATTAGATGCTGTCAGGACCAAAGAACTTGTTCTCACAGCAACTGCTGTAAACTCTTCTTTCTCTAACAAAACCTTTTTGCTTTGTTCTCTGGACATACCAGAAGTCACCTTATCTACATGTATGTCTTAGATTGCTATCTAACTCCTTGTATATTATTCCCCAAAAAACATTTTTACTTAGAAACTTACCTCTATATATTTTATGTTAATAATATGTTTAATATTATTAAAGGAATTATTAAAGAAACACAGGGAAGATTATATGTGGGTCACGACAAAAGTTTTGAGATACACAAACATTAAGAAACATAAAATCCAGGCAGACAGAAACAAATGAAGCCCTCCCGCAACACTGATAAGCCAAGCAAGTTGAGACTTACCTGGGTGAATCAGAAAGGACGCCATCAACTGTGTTTCTTGGAAATGAAATAATGAACAGTAACAATCTGTCTCAAAACTTTTGTAGTGATCCACGTCTGAGGAATTCCAACATACATGTGGAAGTTTGGGAGAGAGAAAAGAGAAAGTTGGGGGAAAGTGCTATTCAAAGCGAAAGTAGCTAAGAATATTCCAGAATTGAAGAAACACATGACTCTAGATTTCATGAGTCAAAGAATACATAGATTACAATGGAAATTTCAATACTTTGAGCAGAATGATAAAGATATATCAAAACTTCTGAGATATAGCAAAAGTGATGAGGGGAACTTTATAGTTTTAAATAATTATGCATAGTATCAGAAAACAAGAAACACTGAAAATTGATGAGGTAAGTATAACTTAAAAAGTAAGAAAAAGAACCAAACAGTAAACTCAAAAAAAGTAGAAAGAGGGAGATAATAAAGATAAAAACAGCTACTAATAAAAGAGAAAACAAAAAAACAATAGAGAAGCTAAACAAAGCAAAAGTCAGGGACGAGTGGCTCATACCTGTAATCCTAGCCCTCTGAGAAGCAAGGTAGGGGTGGGGGTTGCTTGAGCTCAGGAGTTTGAGACCAGCTTGAGCAACACAACCCTTTCTCTACTAGAAATAGAAATAGCTGGTAGTCCCAGCTACTCAGGAGGTTAGGTCAGGAGGATTGCTTGAACCTAGAAGTTTGAGGTCACTGTGAGCTGGGCTGATGCTACAACACTCTATCCAGAGCAACAGAGAGAAACTCTCAAAGAAAAAAAAAATAGCAAAAGTTGGTTGTTTCAAAAGACTAACAAAATAGACAAGTGTGGTAAAACCAGTCAAGAAAAGAAAGGAAATGCAAAGGGAAGAGGAAAGAAAAGAGAAAAGAAAAGTCATAAATAAATATTATTATGAATAAAAAGTTGGCATAACTTCAATAAAGTAAACATTAAAATGAGAATACATTAACCACTTATGCCAATACATTTAAAAACATAAATACAAATAGAAAAATTCTTAGAGAAATTCAATTTATCAAACTGATGCAGAAAGAAATAAAATTTCTGGGTAGTCTTATAAATCTCAAATAAACTGAAGCAGTGGTTTAAAAATCTTCCCTCAGAGAACATAAAAGGAGTAGGAACATAAAGTTTTACAGACAAGTTCTACCAAACTCTTCTTTCAAGTAAGTGATCATTTCAATCGTATCCAAAATAAATAAGGATAAATGTTTTTTTTTCTATACTCCCTTATTTATTCTCTGAGGCTAGTTCAACTTTAATACATAAACCAGACTAGGACATACAATTTTTCAAAAAACTACAGGTCTATACCACTCACGTATATATATGCAAAAATCTTACACAAAATATAAACAAACAAATTCTAACAATACATAAAAAAGATAAGACCCCTATGACCAAGTTTGGTTTATCCAAGAATGCAAAAGAGTTTACAATTAGAAAATAGCTACATGTCACTTGCTCATTAACAACATAAAAATAACAGGCTCTTGTACACAGCTATGATTTAATAAAAAAAAGAGAGAGAGAGAGAGAGAAATAACAGGCCCTTTCTAATCATTAAAATGTATTGAATAAAATCCAACAGTCAGGTGGCGCCTGTGGCTCAGCGAGTAGGGCACCAGCCCCATATACCAAAGGTGGCGGGTTCAAACCCAGCCCCACCGACCTGCATCAAAAAATAGCCGGGAGTTGTGGCGGGTGCCTGTAGTCCCAGCTACTCGGGAGACTGAGGCAAGAGAATCGCCTAAGCCCAAGACCTGGAGGTTGCTGTGAGCTATGACTCCACAGCACTCTACTGAGGGTGATAGAGTTAGACTCTGTCTCTACAAAAAAAAAAAAAAAATCCAACAGTCATTCATAATTCTATTTTTTAAAAAAACTCATTGTGAAAAAAAAAACTCATTGTGGGGCTTCAAGAAGTCTAACTAGAGGCAGCTAGTGCTCGCCTCTTCCACAAAGAAGAACCAAAATATCAAATAGATAATCATACTTTGAATAGAAGAGAATACTGGAATTCCACAGAGAAGTGACAGCAAACAATCAAAGCAAGGAAGGAGAGTGAAGAAGGGCAGTCTGCTGGGTTCCCCAGTGTACAGAAAAGGTAGATGAGAGGCCCCAATAGTCCACATCTTCACCATGGATTCCTGAAATCCTCACCATGGGAAAGTCCCTTGACTTTCATGGGCCCTGAAACCAACATAGGAAGCTGACTGAAGATCACACAGTACCATTGCTCCAGAGATGGAGCATGTGCTGGGTCCTACAAATCCACGAACTCCTAAGCAGCTAGAGCCAGGTGCCATTTTGAGAGCCTAGCCTCCACCAGAATGCATCCTGCCCTGGGGACCAATAGCACCTGCATCTCCACATCCCTGGAGCCATTGACATCCCCCACCCTCAGCCACTGTTGCCACAGGGTTAAGGCATGAACCATTGGCAGTGACCCTGCTGCCTCCAGCAGTGGGACTACAGTCCATTTACAAGCACCTTGAGGACAGGCTTTCCTGCCAACAGCCGAAGTAAGTATACCTCAGTCACTTGCCTATAGCTGCTGCCCTGAAAGCAGCTCCACCCTCTCCAGCAACAGGGCTGCAGTACAGCAGCTGGAGCACTCTGATTGGGACCTGGGGAATGCCCCACCTCTACCTACCATAATGAGTACCCACATCACCACTGGGGGGCCTGAAGGATGAGATGAGTCATCCTGGCTGCACCACTCATCTCAGTGCCCAAGCATGCCATCCAAGGGCTTGGGAGTACCTTGTCCCATCCACTACCACTGGCACCTGGCACTGATGCCAGGAGTCTGAGGATGGGCCCATCCATCCTGGCACTTACCCACACATGCCACCTGTGGACCTGGGGCAATCACTGCCAACACCAGTGCAAACCACTTGGAAGCCTGAGGGTTGTCTTGCTACTACTACTGCCATAACCCACACCATACCTGCTGCCTGACAGCCTGAGGACTCTCCCACATGCCCGGTCCACCACTGCCACTGCCAGCACCCAAGCAAGCCACTTGGAGATCAAAGAATCAGCCCTCCTGGATTCACTAACACCTCTGCCAGCATATACCATCCTGGGGCCCAAGGACAGGTATGTTCAGCCTGTTGCTGCCACCACTGGACCCCAAGGACTGGCCCACCTGGCATCCACATGCCCAGTAAAATATTGCCACAGCCTCCACCAAAAACTGGCACATTAAGCCACTGAGGAAAATGGCACAACTGATGCTGTCTACAGCTGAAGAAATTATACAGAGACTAAACTACTACATGCATCCAGAATCAAAACTGAAGTACCCTACCCAACCACACCATAGATACATATTCAAGAAAAATCCCCCCTTATGAAAATGAATCCAAAACATTGGGAAAAGCAGCTATTACATCAGATGTGCAAATATCAAGATAAGGACACAAGAAACATGAAAAAGCAAGGAAATATAGCTACTTCAAAGGAGCACAATAATTTTCCAGCAATAGATCCCAATCAAAAAAGAAATTTATAAAATGCCAAGGAAATAAAAATGTTAATATTAAAGGAGCTCAAGGAGATTTGAGAGAAAACAGATGAAAGATACAAACAAATCAGAAAAACAATTCAGGATATGAATGATAAATTTACCAAAGAGATAGATATCACAAAAAGGAATCTCAACAGAAATCCTGGAACCAAGGAATTTATAGAGAGAAAAAAAAAAATGCATTCAAGAGCTTCAACAATAGACTAAAACAAACAAAAATTCTGAAAGAAATTCAGAATTTCAAGACAGATATTTTGAAATAACTCCATCAGACAAATATAAAGAAAAAGGATTTTTTTTAAATAAGCAAAGCCTTTGTGACATAAAGAACAACATAAAGCAACCAAATATTTGAATTTTTAGTATCTCAGAGGGTGAAGAGGACATTAAAGGACTAGAAACCCTATTTTAAAAACATAATAATGCGGGCAGCGCCTATGGCTCAAAGGAGTAGGGCACAAGCCCCATATGCCAGAAGTGGCAAGTCCAAACCCAGCCCTGGCCAAAAACTGCAAAAAAAAAAAAAAAAAATCATAACTGAAAACTTCCTAACTCAAGTAAGAAATGTACACACCCAGATACAGAAAGCTTGGAGCTCTTCAAATATTATAGATAGAATTTTAAAAGGTCTTTCCAACAGCACTTTATAGTCAAACTGTCAGAAGTCAAAAACAAAGAAAGAATTCTAAAAACAGCAAGAAAAAACATCTAATCATATGTAAAGGAACCTCCATCTAACTAAGAGTAGATTTCTAAGCAGAAACCTTACAGACCAGGAGAGAAAAGGATAATATATTTGAAGTACTAAAAGGAAAAAAAAAACAAAAACCTGATAGCCAAGGATACTATACCCAGCAAAATTATCCTTCATAAAAGAAGGAAAAATAATGTCTTTCCCAGATAAGCAAAAGCTGAGGGTATTCATCACCACTAGAGCGACCCAAGAAGAAATGCTTAAGGAAATCCTACACCTGGATATAAAAGGATAATATCCACCATCATAAAAACATATATAAAGTATAAAGACCACTGGTAGAACAAACACACAAATAAGGAAAAGGAAGGACTCAAATCATACAACTACAGAAATCCACCAAACCACAACGATAAACAGTAAGAGAAATAAGAGAGCTAATAAGAGCATATATAAAACAATGAGAAGTCAATTAATAAAGTGAAAGCAATAAGACCTCATGTATCAATAATAACCTTGAAAGTAAACAGATTAAACTTTCCACTTAAATAAGCTAAATGGATAAAGAAATATGATCCCTGGCGGTGCCTATGGCTCAGTGAGTAGGGCACCAGCCCCATATACCGAGGGAGGTGGGTTCAAACCTAGCCCCAGTGGAACTACAATAAAAAAATAGCCAGGCCTTGTGACAGGCGCCTGTAGTCCCAGCTACTCAGGAGGCTGAGGCAAGAGAATCACCTAAGCCCAGAAACTCGAGGTTGCTGTGAGCTCTGTGACACCACGGCACTCTACCAAGGATGATAAAGTGAGACTCTGTCTCTATAAAATAAATAAATAAATAAATAAATAAGATCCAACTATATGCAGTCCCTACATGAAATTCACCACTCCTGTAAAGATGCATACAGACTCAAAGTAAAGGGATGGAAAAAGATATTCCAGGCAAATGGCAACCAAAAATAAGGAGGAATATATTTAAACCAGATGAACCAATTTTAAGTCAAAAATAGAAAAAGAGACAAAAAGATCCTTATACAGGGTGTCCATAAAGTTCATGTGGTGCAATTACACACCAACTTTATGGACACCCTGTATAATGATAAAGGGATCAATCCAGCAAATGGATATAATAATTCTAAACACATGCAACATGTATGCATGCAACAACAGAGCACCCAAGTATATAAAGCAAATATTATTAGACCTAAAGGGAGAGAAAGACTCCAATAGAATGATAGATGGGGACTTCAACACCCCTACTCTCATCATTAGACAAATGATCTAGGCAGAAATTAACAAAGAAACATTGAATTTGAACTGCACGTTAACCAGAATGGACCTAACAGAAATTTATAGAACATTCCATTCAACATCTACCAGAATACACAGCATTCTCATCAACACATGAAACATTCTCTAGGACAGACCATATATTAAGACATGAAACAAGTCTCGACAAATTTTAAAAATCAAAATCACATCAAATATCTTCTCAGACCACAGTGAAAGAAAACTAGAAATCAATAACAAGAAGAACTTTGGAACTATACAAATACATGGAGATTAAACAATATGCTCCTGAATGACCACTGGGTCAAAGAAGAAATTAAGGAGTAAATAAAAATGTATCTTGAAGCAAAAATCAAAATATAACATACCAAAACTTTTGCGATAGAGTAGAAAGCAATACGAATATGGAATTTAATAGTAATAAATACCTACATTTAAAAAATAGTTAGGGTGGCACCTATGGCTCAAGAAGTAGGGCACCAGCCCCATATACTGGAGGTGGTGGGTTCAAACCCAGCCCTGTCCAAAAACTGCAAAAAAAATAGTAAGATTTTTGGGGCTCGGTGGCTCACACCTAAAATCCTAGCACTCTAGGAAGCTGAGTTGGGAGGATTGGTTGCTTGAGCTCACAAGTTAGAGACTATCCTGAGCAAAAGCAACACTCTGACTCTACTAAAAATAGAAAAATTAGCCAGGCATCATGGTGGGTACCTGTAGTCCTAACTTCTTGGGAAGCTGAGGCAAGAGGATCACTTGAGCCCAGGATTTTGAGGTTGCAGTGAGCTAGGCTGACCACATGGGACTCTACCTGGGGTGATAGAGAGAGAAAGACTAAAGCTTAAAAAAAATAAGAAAAGAAGACGAAAGACAGAAAGAGAGGAAAGAAAGAAAGAAGGAAGGAAGGAAAGAAAAAAAGAAAGAAAGAATTCAAATTAAAAAAATCTAATGGTGCACTTTAAGAAATTAGAAAAGAAAGAATCAAACTCTAAATTAGTAGAGGGAAAGAACTTATAAAGATCAGAGTAGAATTAAACAAAATAAAGATTAAGCAAAATACAAAGGATCAACAAAATAGAAAGTTGATTTTTTTAAAAGATAAACAAAATCAATCAACTAGATTAAAAGAGAAAAAACCAGAATATTAAAAATCGGAAATGAAAAAGGAAACAGCACAACTGATACTACAGAAACACAAAGGATCATCAGAGACTTATGAACAACGATTCACCAACAAACTGGAAAACCCAGAGGAAATGAGTAAATTCCCAGACACATGCAATCTACCAAGATTGAGTCAGGAAAAAATGGAAAATATTAACAGGTCAATAATGAATAATAAGATTGAATCAGTAATAAAAATTCTCCCAACAAATTCAAGCTCAGGACTTGGCTTTCCTGCCAAATTCTACCAAACTTAACAAAGAAGAACTAACATCAATTTTCCTCAGACTATTCCAAAAAATTGAAGAGAAAGAAATTATCCCTAACTCATTCTGTGTGGCCAGCATTCCCCTGAGGATACACACACACACAAACAAATATTCCTGATGAACAAGCAAATATTCCTGATGAACATCAACGTAAAAATCCTCGACAAAATACTAGCAAACCAAATCCAACAACACATCAAAAACATAACACACCATGATCAATGGGATTTGTCCTAGAGATGCAAAGATAGTTCAATATATGCAAATCAATAAATGTAATAATACTTCACATCAACAGAATGAAGGATAAAAACCATATGATCATCTCAATAGAAACAGAAAAAGCATTTGATAAAATTCAGTAAAGGTTCATGAATTCAAACTTTCAACAAACCACACATAGAAGGATCAGACCTTAACATAATAAAGGTCGGATATGAAAAACCCATGTCTAATAAACTACTGAATAAGGAAGGGATGAAAGACTTCCTTGTAAGAACTATAACAAGATAAGAATGTTGATTTTCAGCATTCCTTTTTAACATAGTATTGGACATCCTAGTCCAAGCAATCAGGCAAGAGAAAGAAATAAAAGGCATCCAAATTGGAAATGAGGAGAACAAATTGTTCCCCTATGCAAATGGCATGGTCTTATATCAAGACTCCACCTAAAGACTCTTAGATCTGATAAACAAATTCAGTAAAGCTGCAGGACACACAATCAATGTACACAAACCAGCAGTATTTCTATACACCTATAATGAACTAGCTAAGAAAGAAATCAATAATCCTATTTATAATAGCTACCAAAAAAAATACTCAGGTATACATTTAACCAAGGAGGGAAAAAAACCTCTGTAAAAAACAAACAAACAAACAAACAAAAAACACCCTATGAAATAGTGATGAAAGATACTGATACTGAACAGGACACACACAAATAGACACTCCATGCTCATGGATAAGAAGAATTAATGAATATATTGCAAAAATGACTATACTACCCAAAGCAATCCCTACCAACGTACCCAATGTCATTTTTTTCACAAAAAAAGAGTAAACAATCCTAAAATTTGTATGGAACCCCAAAATGGAGCCCAAATAGCTAAACTAATCCTGAGAAAAAAATACCAAAGTGGTGATACAAAGGTATCACATTATCTAACTTCAAGATATATGTAGTATGTACATGGTACAAGGATAGTGCAACCAAAACAGCATGATATTGGCATAAAAACAGACACATAAACAAATGGAACAGAATAGAGAACCAGAAATAAATCCATGTATAGCCAACTGAATTTCAACAAAGGCACCAAGAACAAACATTGGGGAAAGGACCCCTCTTCAATTAATGGTGCTAGGAAAATTGTATATCCTTAAGCAGAAGAATAAAACTAGTCTCTTACTTTCAGCGTGCGCAAAAATCAACTCATGATGAATTAAAGGTTTAAATGTAAGATCCAAAGCTACAAAACTACTAGAAGAAAACATACAGGAAAAAACTTCAAGATACTAGTGTCGGCAAAGCTGTTATGGCTAAGACCTCAAAGGCACAGGCAACAAACCCGCAAACAGACAAACAGGACTGTATTAAACTAAAAAGCTTCCGCACCGCATAGAAAACAATGAGTAGCATGAAGAGACAACCTGTTGAATGGGAGAAAATAATCACAAACTATTTAACAACGGGCTAGTAGCTAAAATACACAGGAACTCAAATAATTCAACAGTGAAAACAACAACAAATAATTCCATTAAAAAGTGGGTAAAATAAAGTAGCCAACAGGTATATGAAAAATGCTCACCATCACTAATCATCAGGCAAATACAAATAAAACCTTCAATAAGATATCATCTTACCCCAGTTAAAATGGCCATTAATAAAAAAACAAAAAATAACAAGTGATAGAATGAGGAAAAAAGATCCTATACACTGTTGGTGTCAAGCAAATTGTGTAGCCACTATGGAAAATAGTATATAGATTGCTCAAAAAATTAAAAATAGAACTACTATAAAATCCAGCAATTCCACTACTGGGTATTGATCCAAAGGGAAAAAAAATCATTACATCAAAGGGACATCTGAACCCTTAATGTTTATTGCAGCATTATGCACAATAACAAAGATATGGAATCCCTCTAAATATCTATCAATGGACAAAGGGATCTTAAAATGTGGTGTATATACACAATGAGATATTATTCGGCTATAAAAAAAAATGAAATCATGCCGTTAGTTACAAAATGGATAGATCAGGAGGTCATCGTGTTCAATGAAATAAGCCAATAAGAAAGACAAATGTTTCATGTTCCTCCTCCTATGTGGGAGCTAAAAGAGTTGATCTCACGGCAGTACAGAGTAGAATGATAGTACAGAGGCTGGGAAGGGTGTTAAGGAGGGAGTGGGGATGAAGTGAGGTTGGTGAATGGGTATAAACATACAGTTAGACAGAAGGAATTAATTATAATGCTCAATAGCAGAGTAGGGTGACTATAGTCACCACAATGTTTCAAAGGAAACATTGAAGGAAAGCACTTGAAATATTTCCAACACATGGAAATGATAAATACTTCTAGTGATGGATACTCTAAATACTCTGACTTACTCATTACACATTCTATGCATGTAACAAAATACCTATGTACCTCACAAATATATACAAATATTATTTATCCATTAAAAAACTCATCATAAAATGGAATTAGAAAAAAATCAGCTTAGCCTAACAAAGAGCATCTACAAAAAACCCTAAATATACATCATCCTAAATGTTAGAGGTGTTCCCTTCCCTTTAGAATCAGTATAGAGGATAGTTACCACCATCACTTCTATTCATCCTGCACTGATTCCAGCCAGTGCGATAAGAAGAGGGGAAAGAAGAAGGCTTATAAAGAAAATAAAACTCCCACCATTTGCAGACAATGTGATTGTTTACACAGAAAACTCAAAAGAACAAATAAATTAATAAAAATAATTTTTAAAAAGTCAAAGTAGATCTTCTTATGTAAGAGTCAACTTCATTTTATACACCAGCAACAAACAATAAAATGGCAGTTTAAAATATTTACAATAGTGTCTAGTGACTATATGCCAATAATTATAAATTGTATTGAAAAGACATTGGAGACAGTCTAAATAGAGGAGAAGTATTCCAAGTTCACCATTAGGAAGTCCGCAGAAAGATGTCAGTTTCCTCATCCTGATCTCTAGATTTAAGGCAACTTAAGCCAAACTCTCAACAGGAAACTTCTGCTTCTGGTAATGGCAGACTAGCTAATTCAGAATAAGTTTCCTACAGAAGAGATCTTCAAAAATCTGGCATGTATCTTTTTTTGAAT
>CAUYON010054400.1:0-20390 GCA_963573935.1 Arctocebus calabarensis
ACCAGTTGCCCATCCACTCCAATAGTTCACACGGGGAAAGATCCAGAGCTCCCACCCTCTCACCTGCTGACCTGGGAGAGATGGGCTATAGGACCGTCTCCGCCGCCATCTTCCTCCGCCCACTTATACTTTTTTTCTGAAGTGGGGATTTATAGATGTGCTTATCTCCTAAGGGGTGATTTCTCTGCATAACTGATGTGATATGATGTACCAAGCCTTATTTATGGTGAAAAGCCTTAAAAAAGTGACTTTTGCATTATTTTTCTCATTGAAACAAGCACTTTGTTTAGAAGGAGTTGTATGCGTAAGAAGATGAGTAGAAAGGGTAACTATAATCATGGCTCTGTTAGTGTTTTCACAAATATTTGAAAAAAATATTTTGGGGAATAGATGGCATTAGAAAATTTACTTCATTTGCTGCTTCCTATATTTTATTTCTGACTAAAATTTAATGCATTGCCCTGTGTGTGTGTGTGTGTGTGTGTGTGCGCGTGCACGCGCGGGTAAGTGTGTTTGTGTATGTGCGTGTGAAAGAGATAGAGAGAG
The DNA here is from genome assembly GCA_963573935.1 of Arctocebus calabarensis. NCBI lineage: Eukaryota > Metazoa > Chordata > Mammalia > Primates > Lorisidae > Arctocebus > Arctocebus calabarensis. The sequence goes on from CAUYON010054400.1 coordinate 547, forward strand.
ATATTCACCTCAGCTCCTTATGGACCAGAGTGAGCCCGAAGGTCATCTGAGTTATGTTTAATGATATATATCTTTTAAAAACTGAGGCGCTAACTAGAACTTATATTGCCTCAAAGGTAAACAACATTAACTGAGGAGACAACCCCCAATTTATGCTACCTTATCCACATAAACAGCTTTGAAGTCCAGGTTATGTAAAAGATAGGCCTAGATAAAAAAAGGTAAAATGTGGTGATAAAATTGCAAAAACTTTAAGAAGAAACTCAGACAAAGGCAACTTAAAAGAAACAGCGATGCTAGTGGCTCTTTATTCCAATCAACATTCTTCCTTTTTATGTGATTATGCTCTGGATACACTAGAAGAAGACCCAGTTAGAACACTATAAACAAGAATCTAAACAGTCATTTGACATATGAAACATTGGACAAATCTACTCACCCTTCTATAAATAGGTATGCACCCACCTATCCAGTTTCTCCACTAAATCTAACCAATTCTCTCTATAGTTAGCTTTTTATGGTGATCTGTTAGAAAGATCTCATGAAGGACCTCTAAAATAATTTTTTGAGACAGAATTTCACTTTGTCATCCTTGATAGAGTTCCATGGCATCATAGTTCACAGCAACTTCAAACCCTTGAGCTAAAGTGATCGTCTTGCCTCAGCCTCCCAAGTAGTTGGTACCATAGGTGCCTGCCACAACACCCAGCTATTTCTTTAGAGATTTGGTCTCGCTCTTGCTCAGGCTGGTCTTGAATTTCTGAGCTAAAGCATTTCACTGCCTCAGCCTCCCAGAGTGCTAGGATTACAGGTGTGAGCTGCCATCCCCGACCTAAAGCAAAATTTCTCAAAAAACCTTGAAATTTGATGAAAAATTAGATTTTTTCATCAACTGCTCATGGAATTGTAGCATTTCCTTCAATTAATGAATGTTGTTAATATTCGAGGGTGTTATTATTAGAACATAGAATTAGTTGCCAATAGAAATCCTATATATTATTATATAACATCACAATGTTTGCCAATATCAGTAAAATCATTGTGTTTATCATTACTTTGAAATGTGGTAGTTATTAGACCCCCTGCTACAAGTTTTTACTTAATGTATTAACAGTGAAGTATATAAATTACTATAATACAGGTTTGTCTTATAAAATAAGCTTGATAGTGATAAATAGTAGCACTACTACCATTGCCTGGAAGTACCACAAAGAAAGTACCACAGTTTATTTATCCATTTACTTACTGAAGGGCATCAAGTATTCTGTTTTATTGTTTAAATGTGTGGTTGTGACCCATTACAGTGAATTCACAAGGCCTTAAAGGGTCAAAATGTCAATTTAGAAACCATTCCTGTAGGTAATGAGGAACCATTATCCTATTAATGTAGGTAAGAAAGTAAGACATGAGCAGAGGAAGTATAGAACAGGGTATGTAAACAAAAGGATACGGTAAGAAAACGTACTGCAAGATAATGATAGTTTTAAGTGCCACAGAATATTAATGTAAGAAAAATGAAACATGAGAAGGGAAAATATGAAAGCAAGTATGGGCAACAAAGTGAGACTCTGACTCAAAAAAAAAATGAAAGCAAGTATGTAAACAAATGGGATGCTGAATTAGAGAACATACTGTAACAATAACAAGATAAACAGTAAACATAACCATTATTAGAGACAACAAAGGGAACATTATACATTATAGTTCCCACTACCACTATGGTCTTTGGACAGCACAACACATTGGTGCCTATCATATAAGGAGGAAACCACCCCCATCTAATAGCAGGAAGGAGACAACCTCCCTGTTGTCAAGAAAAAAGGGGGAAACATCATGAAAGAGGAGAGGCTAGACAAGAAGAAAAAGGGATGATACAGAGAACCCAGAGCACTACTAGAATGTGTACCCACTTCTACCCTGGAGTGTATTATTAGTTGCTAAAGTCTCTTATCAAAGCTGCTCACTTAGTGCTAAAGTATTAGGAAGAAAAGTGAAAGGACTAAATTTTCATTAAACAAACCTACCATCTGTGACAAGTGGGGACTGAGTATGGAGGTTGAGGCAAGATGTAAAAGCAATGAATTTAAGAAAGAGCATATTGTAGCAATTACTGAGACAGATTGTGATCTGACTGTGAGAATAGAAGTGGTGATAGAAAGAAATGATCATGATCAAGCAGATGTTGCTTTCTCATTCCTTGTGATCCTGCCATGATGGGCAGAAACAGGAAAAAATGTCTCTGAGTTATCCATCCATCTTCATAAAAAGGGTATAGAATGATTGTTCACTTCCTTCCTTTCATTTCATCCCAAAGGATCAGAACTCCAGCAAAGACTGCTCAATACACGGGATTTCCTCAAACTTCTCAGGGAATGGTTTTCTAGATCCTCAGGTCTCTCTTTTTTCTCTCCTTGGTATTCACATTTAGTTGTTTCTTTCTCCTATTTTTCATCTTCTAAGCACAATTTTATATTTTCAACATGACTAGAGGAAGGACGATCTTATAGTTATGTCAACTTCTTTTGAGACTAGGTCACCTTTTTGTGAGAGGCAGTTATGACAATTACAAAACTACATCTGAACACCATGTTTTGATCTTCTACAATCAAAACTTATATTTCCTATGTTACTTTTTTTACTTTATTTTTTATTAAATCATAGCTGTGCACATTAATAAAATCATGGGGTACAATGTGCTGGTTTCATATATAATCTGAAATGTTTTCATCAAAATGGTTAACATAGCCTTCATGGCATTTTCTTAGTTATTGTGTTAAGACCTCTATATTCTGCATTTATTAAACTTCACCTGTTACTTTTTAAAATTATTTCTCTACTTATATTTATTGCTGCTTAATGTAAAACCTCAATTTCAGATAGGTTTTTATCTTCTTACTCTCTAGAACAAATTATACTCATTCAGATACCTCTGCCTCTTTGTTGCAAGATTTTCCTTATAATGACTCCTTCCTGATATAATGACTTCCTTCCATAGTCATTCAAGATCTGCCCATTTTTTTTATTGAGACAGAGTCTCACTTTCTTACCCTCAATAGAGTTCTGTGGTGTCATAGCTCACAGTAACCTCAAACTCTTGAGCTCAAGCAATTCTCTTGCCTCAGCCTCCCTAGTAGCTGGGGCTACAAGCACCCACCACAACATCTAGCTATTTTTTGGTTTAGCAGGCTCACGCCAGGTTTGAACCCACAAGTCCCAGTGCATGTGGCCTGTACCCTAACAGTGAGCCATGGGCTCCAAGCCAGCTCTGCCTAATTTTAAGGCACAGTACAAGGCCCATATTTTTCAAGGAGTCCACAGTGATCTTACTCTTCTTTTCAGGGATGTAGTATCAATTGTAGGAATTACCCATTTTTAGCCTTTAGTAATCCACCAATAAGGATGGAAATTTAAAGTTTCAATATAAATCAAAACTGTAAGAACAGTTTCCAATAGGTTCTTTCACAGGATGGGTGTATTTTTAGGTAAGTCATAACTCCACATTTAGACTCATTTTTTTTTCTATGAATAATGTATTAGACTAAATATTATCTAAAGTTCTTTTTTGATTTACAATTCTACAATTATTTATTTACATTTCTATCATGTTCCAGAAGGGTGCATGTTGGCCAGTAAAAATATATGTAGAAAGATATAGATACATTCTCATACCCACAAAATAGCAAACAAGTTAATTACAAAAGATAAATATATAGTTAAAAGAAGAGGTGAAACTAAAATACATATAGAAATGAGGCTAATAATAAAATTCATATCACAAAATATTATTTATCCTTATTATTAGTGGACAAACAATTTAGCTTTAACACTTTCTAGCCACAAAAGTAAACACAGAAGTGTGGCACCTGTGGCTCAAGGAGTAGCGTGCCGGCCGGCCCCATATATCAGAGGTGGTGGGTTCAAATCCAGTCCCAGACAAAAACTGCAAAAAAAAAAAAAAGTGAGCACAGAAGCTTGATTAAATGTACTGTACAGAGAAATTAAACCAATAGCTCAGGAAAGGCAAAACTTCATAAGTTTAGAGTAATCAATGCAGTCACTGGTGAGTGGAAAGGGGTAGAGAGACAGAACAAAATAGGATCTAGGCAAACAGCAGTCATTTTATGTAGGACTGGATTTTAAATAATCCAGACCCCCTAAAAATAGATTGCATCCACATTTTTAATAGACACTTCTAGATAAATATTTCACTTCATTAAACTTTGGGTAGATTCCCATAGAAGTAAATGTGAAATCTTATGTTTTCCCTAGTGTATCAATCAGAGTTCTCTGGAGAAACAGAACCAAGAGAAACACATACACATAAGTATAGATATTTACATATAAGTGAATTTTTCCATTTCTGTAAACATGTCATTGAGATTTTGATAGAGATTGTGTTTAATCTATAGATTTCTTTGGATAGTATGGATATCTTAACATCATTAAAAACCTTTTCTTTGAACAGAGGATATCTTTTCGTTTATTTATCTACTTTATATCCTTTCATCAATGTTATGCAGTTGTTATGCAGTTCACAAATATTTGCCCACTTCCATTTCTTTTATTTTCATTCTATTATTTTTGATGCTATTGCAAATGGAGTAGATTTCTTAACTTCAATTTTAGATTACTCATTGATAGTGTATGGAACCATAGCTTATTTTTGCATGTTGATTTTGTATGCTGCATCTTGTCTAAAATTGTACAGTTATAAAAGATATTTGTAAAATTTTAAAGTTTTCTATATATAATAGTATATCTGTGAACAGAAATAATTTTAGTTTGTCCTTTCTTATTTGGGTACCTTTTAATTGTTTTTCTTGCCTAATTTCTCTGGCTAGAACTCCCAATACTGTGTTGAATAGACAAGGTTAAAGTAGACATCCTTGCCTTCATCTGGATTGCAAAGGAAGAAATTTCGACCTCCTAAATTTGAGAATGATGTAGTTAGGTCTGAGCTTTTTATAAATGGATTTTATTATATTAAGGTAATCACTGTCTATTCTCAGTTTATTGAGTATTTTTATACCAAAAAGGTGTTGAATCTTTTCAAATGCATTTCCTGCATCAGTGGAAGTGATTATGCAGTTTTTGTCACTCATTATGTTAGTGTAGTGTTTTAATTTGATTAAAATTCATATGTTGACCTGCCCTTGAATTCCAGGAATAAGTCCCACTTGGTCATAGTGTGTATCATTCTAATGTACCCCTGTACTTGATTTGTTATTTTATTAAGCTTTTTTATGTAGCAATATTCATGTGGGATATTGGTCTAGCTTTTTGTTGTTGTTGTATTGTTGTTATCGTTGAGTGTGGTTTTTTGTCTTGTTTTTGTTTTTTCTTGGAGAGGGTTGTTGTGTCTTTACCTGGATTTGGTATTATAGTAATGTTGGCCTGTAAAATCAGTTTGAAAATGTTCCCACCACTTCAAATTTTGAAAGAATTTAGAAGGATTAATGTTAATTTTTTTAATGTTTAATGTAATTCTCCACTGAAACCATCTTTTCTTTTTCTTTCAGAGTAATATAAGGGTACATATGATTGAGTTACCTTGTTTGCATTTGTTAGGTAGCTTCTGAGTTGTAGTTGAGTCTGGGACAATTTGATTACTGAATTCAATATCATTATTTTCTTCTTTTAAGACAGAGTTTTACTCTGTCACCCTGGTAGAGTGCTATGACATCTAGCTCACAGCAACCTCATTCTCTTGAATCCTCATACTCAGAAATCCTCTTACTTCACTCCCCAGAGTAGCTGGGACTACAAGTGTGAGCTTCAATGCTTGGTTAGTTTTACTATTTTTAATAGAGCATCATCTTGTTCTTGCTCATGCCACTCTCTAATTCTTGAGCTCAGGCAATCCACTCTCCTCCTATTCCTCTCACAGTGCTAGGATTACATGCATGAACCACTGCACCCAGCCCAGTCTCCTTACTTATTGATCTGTTCAGTTTTTTGTTACTTTGTAGGATGTTCATTGGTAGGAATTTGCCCATTTATTCTAGGTGTTAAATTATTTAGCATGCAATTGTTAATAGTATAATCTTACATTCCTTTTTGATTTTTGTGGCAATAGTTACAATGTTTCCTCCTTTATTTATTTATTTTTTTAATGTCTTTGATGAAGCAATAGAAATTGTTGTTTTTATTAAATGTGAAACTCTGAATACACATCTTTCTTAACAACCTTATTGAAATATATTTGTAATACATTAAACTATACATGCTTAGGATACACAAGGTGATGATTTTTTTTTTTTTATTAAATCATAGCTGTATACATTAATGCAATCATAGGGTACAATGTGCTGGCTTCATATACAATCTGAAATATTTTCATCCAAAAGTTCAACATAACCTTCATGGGATTTTCTTGGTTATGTTATGAAAATATTTATATTCTTCATTTAGTAAGTTTCACCTGTACCCTTCTAATATGCACCATAAGTGTGATACCACCATTTAACCTCTCTCCACCCATCTCCCCCCTCCCCTCCCCTCCCTTGCCCTTTTCCCCATATTCTTGTGCTATAATTGGGTTATAGCCTTCATATGAAAGCTATAAATTAGCTTCATAGTAGGGCTGAGTACATTGAATACTTTTTCTTCCATTCTTGAGATACTTTGCTAAGAAGAATGTGTTACAGCTCCATTCATGTAAACATGAAAGAAGTAAAGTCTCTATCTTTGTTTAAGGCTGCATAATATTCCATGGCATACATGTACCACCATTTATTAATCCATTCATAGATCGATGGGCACTTGGGCTTGTTCCATGACTTAGCAATTATGAATTGGGCTGCAGTAAACATTCTGGTACAGGTATCTTTGTTATAATGTGATTTTTGGTCTTCTGGATACATACCATGTAAAGGAATTATAGACTCAAATGTCAGGTCTAGTTTTAGATCTCTAAATATTCCCCAAATGTCCTTCCAAAAGGAACGTATTAGTTTGCATTCCTACCAGCAATGTAGAAGTGTTCCCTTTTCTCCCACATCCACGCCAATATCTCTGGTTTTGGGATTTTGTTATGTGGGCTAATCTTACTGGAATTAAATGATATCTCAAAGTAGGTTTTATTTGCATATTTCTGATGATTAAGGATAGTTAGCATTCTTTCATTTGTCTGAAGTCTGTGCACTTGTCTACTTTAGAGAAGTTTCTCTTCAAGTCCTTTGCCCATCCTGAGATGGGATCACTTATTTTTTTCTTGCTAATACATTTGAATTCTCTATGGATTCTGGTTACTAAAACTTTGTCAGAGGCATAACCTCACAATATTTTCTCTCATTCTGAGGGCTGTCTTCTTGCTATAATTACTGTGTTCTTGACCATGCAGAAGCTTTTTAGTTTCATCAGGTCCCAGTAGTGTATTTTGGATACAGCTTCAATTGCCTGGGGGTCCTCCTCATAAAGTATTCGCCCAGGCCGATTCTTTCAAGAGTTTTCCCTGCACTTTCTTCTCGTATTTTTATACTGTCATGTCTTAACTTTAGATCTTTAATCCAGTGCGAGTCTATCTTCATTAGTGGTGAAAGGTGTGGGTTCAATTTCAGTCTTCTACAGGTCGCCAGCCAGTTTTCCTAGCACCATTTGTTAAATAGGGAGTCTTTTCCCCACTGAATGTTTTTAAATGGCTTGTCAAACATCAAATAGCAGTAAGTAGCTGGGTTCATATCTTGGTTTTCTATTCTGTACCATACTTCTACCTCTCTGTTTTTGTGTCAGTACTATGCTGTTTTGATCACTATCGATTGATAGTATAGTCTCAGGTCTGGTAGCATGATTCCTCCTGCTTTGTTTTTATTTCTAAGTAATGTCTTGACTATTCGAGGTTTTTTTCTGATTCCATATAAAACTATGTATTATTTTTTCAAGATCTTTGAAATATGACAATGGAGCTTTAATAGGAATTGCATTAAAATTGTATATTGCTTTGGGTAGCATGGACATTTTTACAATGTTGATTCTTCCCAACTATGAGGATGGTATGTTTTTCCATTTGTTGACATGTTCAGCGATTTCTTTTCTTAGAGTTTCATAGTTCTCTTTATAGGGATCTTTCATGTTATTTGTTAGGTAGACTCCCATATATTTCATCTTCTTTGGCACTACTGTGAAAGGCATAGAGTCCTTGACTGTTTATTTTTTAAGGCTTGGCTATTGTTGATATATGCAAAGGCTACATATTTATGAGTGTTGACTTTGTAGCCTGAGACACTGCTATATTCCTTGATCACTTGTAAAAGTTTCGTAGTAGAATCTCTGGTGTTTTCCAGATATACAATCATGTCACCTGTGAAGAGTGAAAGTTTGATCTCTTCTGACCCTATGTGGATACCTTTGATCGCCTTTTCTTCCCTAATTGCAATGGCTAAAATTCCTTTACAATGTTAAAGAGCAATGGAGACAATAGGCAATCTGATTGCCTGGTTCCTGATCTACATGGTAATGATATCAATTTAACTCCTTTCAATATGATATTGGCTGTGGGTTTGATGTAGATAGCCTCTATCAGTTTAAGAATTGTCCCTTCTACACCAATTTTCTTAAGTATTCTGATCATGAAGGGATGCTGAATATTATGAAAAGCTTTTTCTGCATCAATTGGGAGAATTATATGGTCTCTATTTTTTAATTTGTTTATGTACAAAATTACATTTATTGATTTACATATATTGAACAAGCCTCGAGACCCTGGGATAAAACTCACTTGGTCATCATGTATAATTTGATGTGTTGCTGGATTCTGTTTGCTAGGATCTAATTGAATATTTTTTGCATCAATATTTATTAGTGATGTTGGTCTATAATTTTCTTTTCTTGTTGAGTCTTTCCCTGGTTTAAGGATTAAGGTGATGTTCACTTTGTAGAATGTGTTGGATAGTATTTCTTCTTTTTCTATATTTTGGAAAAGGTTGAGTAATATAGATACTAGTTCTTCTTTAAAGGTTTGGTAGAATTCTGACCTGAAGCCATATGGTCCTGGGCTTTTCTTTTTAGGAAGATTTTGTATAGTTGATAGTATTTCAGAACTTGATATAGGCCTGTTCAACATTTCTATTTCCTTCTGGCTAAATCTTGGTATGTGGCATGCTTCCAAGTACTGGTCAATTTCTGTAAGATATTCATATTTCTAAGGGTAAAGTTTCTTTTAATATTCGTTAAGGATTTTTTGAATTTCTGAGGAGTCTGTTGTTATTTTGTCTTTACTATTTCTGATTGATGAGATTAGAGATTTTACTCTTTTTTTCCTGGTTAGGTTAGCCAGAGGTTTATCTATTTTATTGACCTTTCCAAAAAAAAAGTTGTTGATTTATTGATCTGTTGTATAATTCTTTTATTTTAAATTTCATTTAATTCTGCTCTAATTTTAGTTATTTCTTTTCTTTGGCTGGGTTTGGGATTAGAATGTTCTCCCTCTTCCAGTAGTTTGAGATGTCCTGTTAAGTTTTAACTTCCTCTCTTTTCTGTTCTCTTGAGGAAGGCTTGTAGTGCTATAAATTTTGCTCTAAGGACTGTCTTTGCAATATTCCAGAGGTTCTGATAATTCATGTCTTCATTGTCATTTTATTCTAAAAATTTGGTAATTTCCTTCTTAATCTCATCTATGACCCATCTATCTTTCAGCATGAGGTTGTTCAGCTTCCATGTTTTTGTTTGAGTATCCAGATTCTTGTTGTTATTGAGTTCAACTTTTATTCCATGATGGTCTGAGAAGATGCAAGGAATAATTTGTAATTTTTAAATTTGCTGAAGTTAGACTTGTGACCTAAGATGTGATCAATTTTGGAGTATGATCAGTGGGCTGATGAGAAGAATGTATATTCAGTTTTGTTGGGATTAAATGTTCTGTAGATGTCTGTTAAATCCAAATGTTGGATGGTTAAGTTTAAATCTAAACCTTCTTTGCTTAGCCCCTTTTTTGATAATCTGTCCAACACTGCTAAAGGAGTGTTACAATCTCTGACTACTATGGAGCTGGAGCAAATCAAGTTGCTCATGTCTGTAGAGTTTCTCTTACAAATTGAGGTGCATTCTGTTTGGGTGCATAAATATTAATAATTAAAATCTCATCATTTTGAGTATTACCTTTAACAAATAAGAAGTTTCCATTCTTATCTTTACTTACGTTGCTTGGTTTGAAGTCTATTGTATCTGTGAATAAGATTGCAACACCTGCTTTTTTATGCTTTCCATTTGCCTGGAATAGAGATGACCATACCGTCACCTTGAGTCTATATTTATCTTCTAAGGTAAGATGAGATTCTTGTATGCAGCAGATATCTGGCCTAAGTTTTTGTATCCAGTCAGCCAGCCTGTCCCTCTTTAGAGGACAATTCAAACCATTCACATTAATCGAGAATAATGATACGCCTTTCGAAAGTCCAGTGGACATTTTTAATCCTTTTGTGGTTGTGGAAGTTGGAATTTGATTGAAAGTTTCTAAGTGAGTTTACTTTTGTGGTGGAGGATTATGCTCGTCATTATGGAGGATAGGTCTGGGAATATCCTGGAGAGTTGGTTTAGTTATGGCAAATTTCATCAACATGTGGATATCATTAAAGTATTTAATTTCTCCATTATAAATGAAGCTCAGTTTAGCTGGATATAGGATTCTGGGTTGCAAATTATTTTGTTTTAGGAGATTAAATGTCGGTGACCATCCTCTTCTAACTTGAAAGGTTTGAGCAGAGAGTTCTGCAGTTATTGTAACATTCTTCCCCTTGTAAGTTATGGTTTTCTTGCATTTGGCTGCTTTCAGATTCTTCTTCATATTAACTTTAGTGAAGTTAACTATGATGTGCCTGGGGGATATCTTATTTGGGTTGAGTCATGCCAGGCTTCTGAAACTGTCTGATATCTGAATTTCAGATTCCCTTGGCATGTCTGGAAATTCCTCTTTCATAATTTCAAGAAAGAATGGACTCTGGGTCTTGTGAAGCCACTTAGTCACTTTCAGGGATCCCAATAAGATGAATATTGGTTTTCTTTGTGTTATTGCAGAGCTCTCTGAGAGAATGATCCATTTTTGCCTTCCATTTCTCTTACTCTTTGAACATTTGGGAGTGTTCAAACGCTCTGTCTTCAATGTCAGAAATCCTTTCTTCTACTTGCTCCATTCTGTTACTGAGGGATTCTACTGTATTTCTCAGATCTTTGAGAGGCAACTTCTTTTCTCAATGTGTCAAAATCTTTATTCATTTTGTCTTTGAATTGGTTGAATTCTTGAGACATCTCATAGATTACTGCTTGAAATTATAGTTCCTTCTTTTCCTCCATTCTGTTGATCTTTTTTGCTCTCCAGATTCTAAATTCTATTTCTGACATCTCAGCCATTAGTTTATGCATGGGCTCTTGTGCTGTGTCTGCTTTACCGTTACTTGGGGGAGTTGACCTATTCTGATTATTCATATTGCCAGAGACTTAAAGTTGATTCCACCTCATGATTGTTTTTCGCAATTGTCTCTGGCCATCCTCAGGGCTGAGGAGGTGTCTCTCCAAGATTGGACTCCATCGGGATCACTCTATTGTTGCTGGATATTTGTAGGAAGTGACCCTGTGTAGCTCCTCTGGGGCTGTCTCAGCCAGAGAGTTATGGCTGTGACAGCAGCTCCAGAGTGGAGTGTGGCACACACGGATCCAGCACGAATTCTGAGGAAGGTGCACATGGTTCTGGGAGTGCCTGGCACCCAGTGACTTTGACAAATAGAGCCCATGGCTCCAGCAGTCTCTAGTTGGGTGGAGGGCTCTGCACAAAGGTAGGGGGGGTACCGGAGGGAGGGTGTGATGTCCAGTGGCTTCCCAAGACCCAGGCCAGATTGGCAGCTCTGGTGTGGAGACAGGGAGCGCACTGAGGGGAGGACACTAGTTGTATGGCTCCCAGAGTCCCTGGCTGGAAGAGCCCTGACCAGGGGAGCTTGGGTGCCCAGGGGGCATGGCCCACGTGGGGTTCACATGAGCTCAGCTGAGCCCCTGGCAGGGGCGGTCCCACTTGCCCAGGCAGCGTGGTCCACTGGGGGTTCATGAGTGCTCAGTGGAGCCCCTGGCAAGGGAAGCCCAGTCACCTAGGTGGCGTGGCCAGCTGGGGTGGCTGAGCATGCTCGGCGGAGTCCCTGGTGGGTAGTCTTGGTTGCCTAGGAAGTGTGGCCTCTGGGGGGTGGGGCACAGTAGGCAGAGTCCCTGGCCACACAGGTGGTTGGGGGGTAAACTCCATGCAGTCCCCAGAGTCTCTTTTGAGGTGAGGCGCTTGGTCTGGCTGACAAGGAGAGAGATCACTGCTCAAGAACCTCCTCTCACAGTCTCATCTGGGTATAGACTTCTGGTTTATCAGGTAAGTGCAGAAGGGCATACTGGAAGTTCAGAATGGCAGGGAAAACTTTAGTTCAATTTTTCTGCCTAACAAGAGAGTGTCCAGAGTTATAGGAGGGTGCCTCTGGGGAAGAAGTCCCCGCTTTCCTCAGCACTCTCCCTTGGGGTGAGACAAGAGGTCCACAGTTTACCGCTCATCTTTAGAAAACACACAGGAGCTAACAAAGAGAAAAAAGAGAGGAAGCAAAAATGAAAACAGAAAAGAGCCCAGCTTTCTTGGGGAAGGGAATGGATACTTTTCCTTTCAGATGAATTTTGTACCTGAAGTTTACTTTCTTGGAGTCGCAGCTTGCCTCAGCAGAGGTGACCTGCAGTTACCACTTCTCTCTCAGCTGGGCTCCTAAACTTTCACCTAATTGTGCATCTTCTGGACATTATCCTTCCCTTTGAATAGGAGCCTCTTTCAGAAGATGCTTCCAGTCAGCCATCTTGCCTTTCCTCCCTCCTCCTTTATTTTTTATTTTACTTTTCTCTATTTTGTTCTTAATCTAGCAGAAATTGTATTTATTTTTTATTAAATCAAGTCTTAGTTTCATTTATATTTTTCTATATTTTTTGTATTCTCTATTTCTTTTATCTCTGCTTTAAAATGTATTATGTCTTTCCTCTTTCAGCTTTGGATTTAGTTTAATTTTCTACTTCTTGAAATACAGTTATGTTTTTGATTTGAACATTTTTCTCCTTTTCAAATGTATGCCTCTATGGAATAAATTTCCCTCTAAGCATGGTATTCACTGCATACCCTAAATATATCAAATATTCAGTTGACAAATAAAAATTGTATATATTTATCATATACAACACAATATTTTGAAATATGTATACATTGTGAAAGGCTCAACCTAGCTAATTAAAATATGCAACACCATTTGGGAAGATGTTAGTCATAAGACACAAATTTTCTGCTAGATAGGAGGAATAAGTTAAATATAAAGATTAAACAACATGATGACTATAGTGAAGAACACTGTATTGTATTTGAAAATTAACTTGAAGTGTTAATTGTAAGTGTTGTACCACATAAGTTTTGATATATTGTGTATTTATTTTAATTTGCCTCAAGATAATTTATTTCTTTATTTGTTTTTTAGAACTCTTTTTAAAGTCCTTATTAAATCATAACTGTGGACACTGATGCAGTTATGGGGTGCAATGTGCTGATTTGATATACAATGTGGAACACTTGCATCTAACTGATTACCATGAGAGTCTCCTTACTTATTTGGTGTGGTAAAAACATATATACTCTATTCTTAGTAGTTTAGAAATGTATCATTGCATTATGCACATTTGGTTGGATACTCTCCCTCCTCCCACCTTACCCCTTATCCTCCCCCTTCCTTTCCCTCTCTTTCCTCTTCCCTCCTCTTTTCTGGACTATAGTTATATTTTACCATTCCTATGAATGTGTGGGTGATTACATACTGATTTCATAGTAATATTGAATACATTGGATACATTTTTTCCATTCTCGAGATACTTTACTAAGAATAATATGTTCCAACTTCATCCAGGTAAACATAAAAGATGTGAAGTTTCTGTCTTTTTTATGGCTGCATGGTATTCCATAATATATATATGCCACAATTTGTTAATCCATTCATGGGTCATTGGGCACTTGGGTCACTTCCATGACTTGGCAATTATAAATTGAGCTGCAGTAAACATTCCAGTACAAATTTCTTTGTTGTAAAATAATTTTTGATCATCTGGGTAAATATTTAGTAGGTGGATTGGAAAATCAAACAGTAGGGTCTACTTTTAGTTATTTGAGTATTCTCCAAATTTCTTTCCAGAAAGGTCATATTAACTTGCATTCCCACTGCCAGAGCAGAAGTGTTCCCTTCTTTCCACATCCACACCAATATTTATAGGTTTGGGATTATATTATGTGGGATAATCTTACTGGAGTTAGATGATATATCAAAGCAGTTTTGGTTTGCATTTCTCAGATAATTAAAGATGGCAAGCAATTTTTTATGTGCTTGTAGGCCAGGCACCTATCTTCTTCAGAGAAGTTTCTCTTCAAGTCTCTTGCCCACATAGAAATGGGGTTATTTATTTTTTTCTTATTGATTAGCTTGAGCTCTCTGAGAATTCTAGTTATCAAACCTTTGTCAGAACCTGTAAATATCTTTTCCCATTCTGAAGGCTGTCTATTTGCTTTATTTACTGTGCTTGTGGCTGTGAAGAAGGGTTTTAGTTTGATCATATCCCAGTAATATAATTTTGGTGTTGCTTCAATTGCCCAGGGGGTCTTCTTCATAAAACATTCTCCCAGCCCAATTTGTTCAAGTGTTTTCCCTGTACTATCTTCTAATATTTTTATCGCTTCATGTCTTAAGTGTAGGTCTTTTATCCAGTGAGAAAGCATCTTTGTTAATGGTGAGAGATGGGGGTCCAGTTACATTCTTCTATAGGTTGTCAGTTCTACCAGCAAAATTTATTAAATAGGGAATCTTTACCCCATTGAATCTTTTTGTCAGGTTTGTCAAAGATCAAGTGACTATAAGTTTCTCGATTCATCTCTTGGTTATCTACCCTGTTCCATACATCTACCTCTTTGTTTGTGTGCCAGTACCATGCTGTTTTGATCACTATAGATTTATAGTATAGCCTGAAGTCTCATAATGTGAAATCTCTTGATATATTTTTATTTCTGAGTATAGTATATTTGCTATTTGAGGTTTTTTTTATGATTCCATATAAAATGAAGAACTGTTTTTTCAAGCTCTTTAAAATATGATGATGGTAACCTAATAGGGACTGCATTAAATCGGTAGATTGCTTTGTGTAGTATAGACATTTCAACAATGTTGTTTCTTCCCAATCATGATCAGGGTATGTTCTTCCATTTGTTAACATCTTCAGCTATATCCTTTCTCAGAGTTTCACAATTCTCTTTATAGAGATCTTTCACATCCTTTGTTAGATAAACTCCCAGATATTTCAACTTATTTGGCACTACTATAAAATAATAGAGTCCTTGAATATATTTTCAGGTTGCCTATTGTTGATATATACAAAAGCTACTGATTTTTAAGTATCAATCTTGTATCCTGAGATGTTACTTTATTTCTTGATCACTTCTAAGAGTTTTGTAATTGAATCCCTGGTGTTTTACAATTATAAGACCATATATATCATCTGCAAAGAGTGAAAGTTTGATCTCCTCTCTTCCCATTTGAATACTCTTGATCCCCTTCTCTTGCCTAATCGTGGTGGCTAGAACTTCCATTACTATGTTGAATAGCAGTGGAGACAATGGGCATCCTTGCCTAGTTCCAGATCTGAGTGGAAAAAAATTCAATTTTACTCCATTTAGTAGTATATTGGCTATGGATTTGCTATAATAACCTCTATCAGTTTCAGAAATGACCTTTCCAAGCCTATTTTCTTGAGGGTTCTGATCATAAAAGGGTGCTGGGTATTATCAAAATGATTTTCTGCATCAATTGAGAGAATTTGTCTTTGTTTCTTATTTTATTTATTCAATGTATTATATTTATGGATTTATGTATGTTGAACCAACCTGGTAATCCTTGGATAAAACAGACTTGATCATGCTATACAATTGTTTTGATGTGTTGTTGAAGTCCGTTTGCTAGGATCTTATTGAGTATTTTTGCATCAATATTTGGTGTATAGTTTTCTTTTCTTGTTGGGTCTTTTCCTGGTTTGTGCATCAGGGTGATTTTTGCTTCATAGAATGTGGTGGGGAGTAATTCTTCTTTTTCTAAGTTTTAGAAAATGTTATATAATATAGGTACTAGATCCTCTTTGAAAGTTTGGTACAATTCTTATGTAAAGCCATCTGGTCCTGGACCTTTCTTTTTTGGGCGATTTCATATACTTGATGCTATTTCAGTGATTGATATTGGTCTAGTCAACATTTCTAATTCTTTCTGGCTGAGTCTAGTAAGGTGGCATTATTCAAGAGTTTGGTTCATTTCCAGTAGATTTTCATATTTCTGAGAATAGAGCTATTAAAGTAATCATTGAGGATTTTTTTGATTTCTCAGGATCTGTTGTTATTTCTCCTTTATCATTTCTGATGGACAATATTAGAGACTTTACTTTTCTGTTTCTGTTTAGATTAGTTTTTTTTTCAAAAAATCATCTTTTTGTTTTATTGATCTTCTGAATGATTCTTTTTTTTTCAATTTAATTTAATTTTACCCTAATTTTGGTTATTTCCTTTTTTCTACTGGGCTTGGGGTTAGAATGTTCTTCCTTTTCCAGTTGCTTGAGATATCCCATTAAGTTGTTGACTTCCTGTCTTTTTTTTTTCCTGATGAAGGCTTCCAGTGCTATAAATTTCCCTCTTAGGACTGCCTTTGCAGTATCTCACAGGTTTTGATAATTTGCATCTTAAGTAAAATTTTGTTCCAAAAATGTGGTGATTTCCTTTTTATTATTTATTTATTATTTTTTTTTTATTGAATCATAGCTGTGTACAATAATTCAGTCATGGGGTAAAGTGTGCAGGTTACACATACAATCTGAGATATTTTCATCAACCTGATTGACATAACATTCATGAGATTTTTCATTTACTATGTGAAAACATTTTTGATCCATATTTAGAAGTTTTCTCCTCACCCTTCAAATATGGACCACAAGTGTGATCTCACCCTTTACCCTCTCTGCCCCCTCCTTCTTCCTCCCCTTCCCTCCCTCTCCCCTTTCCTCATCTTCTTGTGTAATAATTGGGTTGTAACCTTCACTTGAAAGATATAAATTTGCTTCATATTAGGGCTGTATACATTGGATACTTTTTCTTCCATTCTAGAGATGCTTTGCTAAGGAGAACATGTTCCAGTTCTATCCATGTAAATATGAAAGAGGATAAGTCACCATCTTTCTTTAAGGCTGCATAATATTCCATGGTATACATGTACAACAGTTTATTAATCCATTCGTGGATTGATGGGCTCTTGGGCTTCTTCCATGACTTAGCAATTAAGAATTGGGCTGCAATAAACAATCTGGTACAGATATCTTTGTTGTAATGTGTTTTTTTATCATCTGGGTATATACCAAGTAAAGGAATTATAGGGTCAAAAGGCAAGTCTATTTTTATATCTCTGAGTATTCTCCAAACGTCTTTCCAAAATGGATGTAATAGTTTGCATTCCCACCAGCAATGTAGAAGTGTTCCCTTTTCTTCACATCCACGCCAACTTCTCTGGTTTTGGGATTTCATCATGTGGGCTAATCTTACTGGAGTTAGATGATATCTCAAGGTAGTTTTGATTTGCATTTCTCTGATAATTAAGGATAATGAGCATTTCTTCATGTGTCTGAAGGCCGTGCGCCTGTCTTCCTTAGAGAAGTTTCTTTTCATATCTTTTGCCCATCCTGTGATGGGATCTCTTGTTCTTTTCTTGCAAATACGTTGGAATTCTCTGTGTATTCTGGTTATTAAGCCTTTGTCAGAGGCATAGCTTGGAAATATAATTTCACATTCTGAGGGCTGTCTGCTAGCAATACTTACTGTGACCTTGGGGGTGCAGAAGCTTTTTAGTTTCATCAGATCCCAGTAGTGTATTTTTGATACTGCTTCCATTGATTTGGGGGTCCTCCTCATGAAGTATTCACCCAGGCCGATGGTTTCAAGAGGGTTCCCCGCATTTTCTTCTAGTATTTTTATAGTTTCTTGTCTTAAGTTTAAATCTTTAATCCAGTGTGAGTCTAACTTCGTTAGTGGTGAAAGGTGTGGGTTAAATTTCAGGCTTCTACAGGTTGCCAGCCAGGTTTCCCAGCACCATTTGTTAAATAGGGAGTCTTTTCCCCATTGAATGTTTTTAATTGGCTTGTCAAACATCAAATAGCGATAAGTAGTTAGGTTTATCTCTAGGTTCTGTGTTCTGTTCCAAATATCTACCTCTCTGTTTTTGTGCCAGTACCATGCTGTTTTGATCACTATTGATTTGTAGTACACTCTCAGGTCTGGTAGCGTGGTCCCTCCTATTTTGTTTTTTATTTGTAAGTAATGTTTTGGCTATTCGAGGTTTTTTCTGATTCCATATAAAATGAAGTAATATTTTTTCAAGGTCTTTAAAATATGACAATGGAGCTTTAATAGGCATTGCATTAAAATTATATATTGCTTTGGGAAGTATGGACATTTTAACAATATTGATTCTTCCAAACCATGAGCATGGTATGTTTTTCCACTTGTTGACATGTTCAGCGATTTCTTTTCTAAGAGTTTCATAGTTCTCTTTATAGAGATCTTTCACTTCCTTTGTTAGGTAGATGCCCCCAAATTTCATCTTCTTTGGTGCTACTGTGAAAGGAATGGAATCTTTGACTATTTTATTGGCTTGGTTGTTGTTAGTGTATATAAAGGCTACTGATTTATGAATGTTGATTTTGCAGCCTGATACCTTGCTGTATTCCTTGATCACTTCTAAGAGCTTCTCAGTAGAAACCCTGGTGTTTTCCAGATATACAATCATATCGTCTGTGAAAAGTGAAAGTTTGATCTCTTCTGATTCTATGTGGGTACCCTTGATTGCCTTTTCTTTCCTAATTGCAATGGCTAAAATTTCCATTACAATGTTAAAGAGCAATGGGGACAATGGGCAACCTTGCCTGGTTCCTGATCTAAGTGGGAATGATTTCAATTTAACTCCTTTCAATACAATGTTGGCTGTGGGTTTGCTGTAGATGGCCTCTACCAGTTTAAGAAATGTCCCCTCCATTCCCATTTTCTTTAGTGTTCTGATCATGAAAGGATGCTGGATATTGTTGAAGGCTTTTTCTGCATCAATTGAGAGAATTATGTGGTCTGTATTTTTTAATTTGTTTATGTGCTGGATTACATTAATCGATTTATGTATATTGAACCAGTCTTGAGATCCTGGGATAAAGCCTACTTGGTCATGATGTATAATTTGTTTGATGAATTGCTGAATTCTGTTTGCTAGGATCTTATTAAATATTTTTGGATCAATATTCATTAGTGATATTGGTCTATAATTTTCTTTTCTTGTTGGGTCTTTTCCTGGTTTGGGGATCAAGGTGATGTCTGCTTCATAAAATGTGTTGGGAAGTATTCCATCTTTGTCAATATTTTGGAAGAGGTTTAGTAATATAGGGACTAGTTCTTTTTTAAAGGTTTGGTAGAATTCTGATGTGAAGCCGTCTGGTCCAGGGCTTTTCTTTTTAGGGAGTTTTTGTATAGTGGATACTATTTCAGAACTTGATATCGGCCGGTTCAAATTTTCCATTTCATACTGGCTAAGTCTTGGAAGGTGACGTGCTTCCAAGTATTGGTCAGTTTCCTTCAGATTATCATATTGCCTCTATCTGCATAACATCAGCACAAGAGCAAACAGGACAATTGACTTCCCTTCCCCTTCTGGTCATCTCAATGTATTGCAGCATTGATGGTCAAGAATGCAAGCAGACTTGGCCCACGTCATGTATAATATAATACTTGTCTCTCAGGTGAATTTACA
>CAUYON010054403.1:0-25483 GCA_963573935.1 Arctocebus calabarensis
GCCGAGGCCGGGCTTGAACCCGCCACCTTCGGTATATGGGGCTGGCGCCCTACTCACTGAGCCACAGGAGCCGCCCATATCTAGTGTCTTGAAAACAATTACTTTATGTATTTTGTCTGGGTTTCTCTTGTTTGTTTCAGATGGGAAGGTAATCCCAGTCTTATTACCCTATCTTGGCCAAAATCAGAAGGCCCCAATGTCTCTATGAGAAAACCTGGTATCAGAAGCCAGGTCCCTTCCCAAGGTGAGGTAGTAAGTGGCCAGACAGGAGTCCAGCCAGGCCTGGTGCTGTCTTCCCTGCCCCATTGCTCCTGCATTAACCACCAAGAAATTAGAAAGCCTTGTCAGCAGGATAAGCAGATTTTTGCCACCATAGCAAAAAGCTGCTTACAGCATTGTCACCTACTTTGGAAGCCAGTGTGACAATTCTTATGCAAAAAGTTACCAATTAAAGAGCAACTTTCTGCATGTTTCAAGCTTCACCTTAAATGCTCTCTTTTTGCATCTTCGGAAGCCCTGTGGTGTGTGCTGTCTGCCAGGATGCACTGATCTGCCAAGCATGCTGGGATCCACTCCCTCCACGGATACTCAGTAATCTACAATATGGTATAACCGACAGGACAGTCTCCCCCATTTACCCTCCCATGAGTGTTTTCTGGCTGAATCTAATGACCTAATCTAAGTGCGTGTACATATGTGTGAGCACACACCAGAGTGTGTGTGATTTAGAGATAATAAGGAGGTCTCCTACAGTAGTCAACTTGCTTTGGCTTCAAGGACCTATTTGGCTTTAACGAGAAGAAAAGAGACAGTGGCACCTTTCCTTAAAATCACTTGGGGCAGGCTGGGTGCAGTGGCTCACACCTATAACCTTAGCACTCTGGGAGGCCGAGGCGGATCGATTGCTTGAGCTCAGGAGTTCCAGACCAGCTTGAGCAAGATGGAGACCCAGTCTCTGCTAAAAATAGAAAAACTAGCGGGGCATTGTGGTAAGCACCTATAGTCTCAGCTACTCAGTAGGCTGGAGCAAGAGGATCACTTGAGCCCAGGAGTTTGAGGTTGCTATGAACTATGATGCCATTGGCACTCTACCCAAGGTAACAGAGTGAGACTCTGTCTCAAAAAAAAAAAAAAAAATCACTTGGGGCAACTGGCTCAGGCCAGGCTCCAACAGAATCTTCCAGGAGAAGGGGAAACGAATTGCCTCACTTCATTAGATTCAACCAGAAGATAATCACGGGAGGGTAAGTGGGGGAGATGTCCAATCAGTCGTGTGACATTGTGGATTACTGAGTACCTTTGTGAGAAGTTGATCTCTGCACCCCGGCAGATCCTCCCCACTCTCTGCTCCCAGACAAAGAGGAGTTAGGAGATCACTTACCTTCTCCTTCAACAGCTGATCCCAAAAATATTCTCCTTCAACAGCTGATCCCAAAAATACTTAGTGTGGGAAATCAGCAAAAGCATTAGCTTTCACTCCTACCAGCATTTTGCTATATGTCAATTTCATGTAAGGCTCTGCTATTCCACGACACCGTCCTTAACCTGGCCAAGACTCAGGCTCCTCATCTGTAACTGAGCCTGAGAATACCGACCTCCCAGGTTGATTGGTAAGTAACAAACATGATGAATCTGGCAGGGACTAGAGACCTGGGTCTTCCATTCTCCTCATATTTCAGGCACTTGGCTACACATTTGCTGGCATTACCCTTGGAAGTCTGGTCCCACTTGCCAGTCTGTTGCTCACAACTGCTCAAACTAATGAAAGAAAAACCACTAACAACACCCACCCTACTCTGTCTAGATCAGAGGTTCTCAAACTTTGCTGCACATTAGAATCCCCTGGGGAGATTTTTAAAGATCCAAACAGCTAAACTGCACCCCAGATTAATTAAATCAGAATCTTGGGGTATGGGGTCTTGACATCAGGAAATTTTTTTTTTTTTTTTGAGACAGATCCTCAAGCTGTGGCCCTAGGTAGAGTACCATGGCATCACAGCTCACAGCAACCTCCAACTTCTGGGCTTAAACGATTCTCTTGCCTCAGCCTACCAACTGCCACAACACTGGGCTATTTTTTGGTTGCAGTTGTCATTGTTGTTTGGCAGGCCCAGGCTGGATTCGAACCCGCCAGCTATGGTGTATCTAACTGGTGCCTTAGCCACTTGAGCTACAGGCACCAAACCAACATCAGGAAATCTTTAAGCGCCTTAGAAACTTTCCAGGTGTGGCCAAGTTTGAGAAGCAATGATTTTATACATTGGGTCCTATGCCGCACCCTTTTTTTCACCTCAGTCCTGGCACATGCCTCCAGCTCCCGGAGTGCTGTGATCAGGGTGCAGGACTTGAGGGGGGGCAGTGAGATAACACTCCAGGAGCCCACATTTTCAGGTTCTCACTACAGTGAGCACTTCCCCACCCTGAAAATGAGGACTACATTTTACTCCCTAATACTCTGCTCTTAAGCTCCTAAGAAGGCATTCTGTCTTGGGGTCACCCCAATGCCCCCTCACCTACTCCCCACTCTCTGACCCTTCCCCTGGCCATCCCCAGTGTGCCTTCCCCCTTCCCTGCACAGGACCATGATCCTACCCCCTGGCTAGAGCCCAGCAACTGTCAGGCCACCTGGCTGAAAGCAGGTACACCCATCAAAGGGAAACAGAACAAGGTGGCCCTTATAGGCCAGCCAGCCACCATCCTACTCCCTGAAGTTGGCCCACTGCCTGGGTGGACAGTTCAAAGATTCCGGGAAATAACAAGACTTGGCAAAGGCAGGTGTGACCTTTCCTTCAGGTGCAAGGGCCAGCAGGCTGGAGAAGACATTTCTCATGGCCTCAGCCTAGAGCCTGGAGGGTGGAGTTGGCCCCATCCTCGCCCTAGAAAACATGGTTTGTGTCTGACTCCATGGCCCTGGCAGCTCCAGCCTCCTCCTCTGTGTGACTCTCGTACAGGTGAGCTGGACAGCACCGAGGGATCTTCTCTCCAGACTCTGCTGCAGTGGGCCTGGGTTTTGAATCAGCATCCCCAGGTGATTCTGAGACCCCGGTGGTGCAGACCTTGAGAAGAACTTCACTGGCCTTGGTGCCACCACCATAGCATCTTGCTGTCCACCATTCCTACCCCAATGCACACTGTCAGTCTTCTCTTAGGAGAGGGTGGGATGGGCTCACCCACTCTGGGAAGGAAGAGCCCAAGAAGACTTGGACAGGGGCACCCTCTAAACTCTCATGCCCTCCCCTGTGCAGCCTTCACCAACTGTCCCCACCCATCCAAATGAGCTGAACTGTCTACAGAGCAGGCCTGAGGCCAGAGAGAGTCGTGGGCACTGCAGCAAACTGAAGCCCAGTTGGGAGGGCCACGGCCACTTCTCAGCTCCACAGCTGCTGCCCTGGAGGAATGTAGACCGGGCTTGCCAGATCTCTCGATTAGTTAAGAAAAGTCAGAAATCTGACCTTTATGGGCAATTTCCACATTTTTAAACCATGAGAGCCAAAATGAGCATATCTGGGAGCCAGAAATGCTGACCCATGGCCACCCATGTGCAGCCTGTCTAGATAGCAAGCCCCTCAGGATGAGAGGCTCTGAGGAGATCCTTGGTCCACTGGAGCCAGCATACTACCTGGCAGCCACCAGGAAGTGCCCACAACACCAACAAATAGGGCAAAGCATGGTGTCGGCAGGCAGACAAGAGGGGCATTTTTGTGAGGAAGGGGGACTTCCTTACTACCCCTGAGATAGCCTTGTCAGTCAGCAGGCTCGGGGCCCTGTCTAAAAATCCCATGTCCCCTCACTGTCGGTGGAGGGCTCATGCCTACCTCACCCAGCCCTGGTGCCTGCCACTTCCAATATCCCTGGGTATTCTGTGAACACCCTGGGTGAGGCAGACCTCTCCTGGGTCACCAGCTTCATCCACTCCCTCTCCTCTAAAGCCCCCCTGGTTGGCATGTGAAGACAAGTTGGGTTGATGGGGAAGAGAGGAAGAAGGGTACAGAGGAGGAGGGCTGAGGAGGCCCCTGGAGGGATGGAACTGTCACTGATCTGACTGGGGCTCACACAGATATATGCACAGAGAAAAAATGCATGAACTTCACAGTACATTTAAAGATATGTGGATTTTACTGTATGTAAATTTCACCTCGGTAATTTAAAAAACACGGCAAGGGAAGAAAGGCAATGAAAGGCCTCCCGTAGATACCCATAAACCAAGCTGGAGACCTGCTTACCTGCTCCTCAGGAAAGCTTAAAAAGAGATACAAAGGCCAATGATGTGTAAGAACCTCACCCCCTAAATAAGCCATAGCCCTGATTTCTAACAAAGTTAGCCAGCAGGTGGCCCAAGCTCAAGTGCAAATACTTAATTAGAAATGTGCTCAGGGAGGAAGACTTGAAAGCAGGCAGTAAGGATGCACTTAGAGCACTCCAGCCTTCTCGCCAACAGTCTTTTGGCCTCAGTGGCCCCAGCTCATCCTCACAGTGACCCTGAAAGGCGGCTACCATGTCCCTTATTTAGAGGCCCTGGGAAGTACAAGGACTTGCTCCAGGTCACACTGGCAGTGACAGGCTCACACCTCAGGTCCCAAGTCTGTGCCTTTGCTTCTGCCTTCAGAAAAAAGTGTGCCCCTCCTAGCCATCCTGTATTTGAGAGAAATGCAGATGTGTCTATAGCAACAGCCAATTACCAGGGACAATCATTTTAGCCAAACTTGCTTTGGGGAATACTTTTGAGTGGGGGCTAGTGGTCAGCCTTCTTGTCAGAAAAATCTCTGCTCTCCTGAGACAGCGGTCTTTGAGATGTGCTGGGCTGAGCGCTGTCTCTATTTCACTCATTTATAGCCTGAAGACTGGCAGAGAATGCAGCTCTCCAAGGGTTGATGAAAGAGGACATCTCTTCCCTCTGACAGATTTTATAACAAAGCCCAGACAGTAGCTACAAAGGCGGGTCTGACAGTGAAGGAGATGTTCTACCCCTTTGCCAGGAACCCGGATCTCCTCAGTCAGGCAAGGAGGGCTTCAGCCACTAGCTTGATGGTGACACAGAAAGTTAGAAACACCATGGTGGATGCTGTGAATGCCTACCCTAAAATCATCTCCTCCTCTTCATTGCTGCAGACTCTGATTTGGGGGAGGGGGGTCTTGTTTGTTTTTTCCAATTATTTTTTTATTAGATCATAACTGTGTACATTACTGCATTTATGGGGTACAACGTGCTGATTTTCTATATAATTTGGAATGTTTGTATCAAACTGGTTAACATAGCATTCATCTCACTTATTTAATAGTTGTGTTTAGACGTTTATATGCGACTCAATATATTTGACACATACTCTTGCAATATGCACAGTAGGTAAGGTCCCGCTGATTACCCTCCCTCCACCCAACCATCCCCCCTTCCTCCTCTTCTCTCCTTCTTTCTGGGCTATAATTGTGTTTTATCTTTCATATGAAATTGTGGGTGATTATATATTGGTTTCATAATAGTATTGAGTACATTGGAATTTTTTCCATTTTTTTATTAAATCACAGTTGTGTATATTAATGCAATCGTAGGGTACAATGTGCTGGTTTTATATACAATTTGAAATATTTTCATCAAACTGGTTAACATACCCTTCATGGCATTTTCTTAGTTATTATGTTAAGACATTTATATTCTACATTAAGTAAATTTCACATGTACCCTTGTAAGATGCACCGTAGGTGTGATCCCACCAATAACCCTCCCTCCACTTATCCTCCCCCCTCCCCTCCCTATCCTCTTTCACCATATTCTTGGGCTATAATTGGGTTATAGTTTTCAAATGAAAGCTATACTTGGTTTCATAGTAGGACTGAGTACATTGTACACTTTTTCTTCCATTCTTGAAATACTTTGCTAAGAAGAGTATGTTCCAGCTCCATCCATGTAAACGTGAAAGAGTCTCCATCTTTTTAAAGGCTGTATAATATTCCATGGTGTTCATATACCAATATTTATTAATCCATTCACGGGTTGATGGGCACTTGGGCTTCTTCCATGACTTAGCAATTATGAACTGGACTGTGATAAACATTCTGGTACAAATATCTTTGTTATAATGTGATTTTTGGTCTTCTAGAAATAATAGAGGAATTGTAGGATCTAATGGTGGGTCTATTTTTAGATCCCCAGTGTTCTCCAAATTTTTTTCCATTCTTGAGATACTTTACTAAAAAGAATATGATCCAGCTCCATCCATATAAACATAAAAGGGGGCTCGGTGCCCATGGCTCAATGGGCTAAGGCGCCAGCCACATACACCTGAGCTGGCGAGTTCAAATCCAACCCGGGCCCGCCAAACAACAATGACGGCTGCAACCAAAAAATGGCCAGGCATTGTGGCAGGTGCCTGTGGTCCCAGCTACTTGGGAGGCAGAGGCAAGAGACTCACTTGAGCCCAGGAATTGGAGGTTGCTGTGAGCTATAATGCCATTGCACTCTATCCAGGGTGACAGCTTGAGGCTTTGTCTTAAAAAAAAAAATAAATAAATAAAAGGGATAAAGTCTCCATCTTTTTATGGCTGCATAGTATTCCATGGTGTACATGGACCACAATTTGTTACTCCATTCATGGGTCAATGGGCACTTGGGCTGTTTCCATGACTTTGCAGTTATGAATTGGGCTGCAATAAACATTCTTGTGCAAGTGTCTTTGTTGTAAAGTGATTTTTGGTCATCTGGTCATCTAGTAGAGGAAATGCAGGATCGAACAGCAGACCTACTTTTAGTTCCCTAAGTGTTATCCAACTTCTTTCCAGAAGGGACGTATTAGTTTGTATTCCCACCAGCAGTGCAGAAGTGTTCCCTTCTCTCCCCATCCATGCAGACTCTGATTTTTGTTCTAGCCCCAGAAGATTAATCATGATTGGGTTAATGCTGACACAGTAATCCCCTTTGCTTTTCTCAGATTCTCACTGTCCCATGTTCCCTTCCAGTCAGGATACAGTTCTAGACAAAGAGACAACACAAAGACAAATCTGCCAAAGGGTTTCATGCTTCCTGGTAAAAGAGGTAGACACTTAGTGGAAGAAACTGCCCCTTCCTCCTCCTTCTTGTCTTAAATTAGGTGGAGTGAGGGCATGATGGCTGGAGCTATGGCAGCCATCTTTCCATCAAAAGATAACAAGCTTAAGAAAAGCAAGCACAATGAGAACAGCTGAGCAGAGAGATCAAAAGAGACTGAGTCTTTGTTGGCATTTTTTATCTGTTCATTTCTGAATCAGACTTCTGAGATAATTCAGTGCCATTATGATTTAAGCCACTGTCCATTTGGGTCTTCTGTTACTTGTGCCCTATCTAACTCAGATAGACAGACAGACACAGACTACAGGATACAAGCAGGCTAAGAAGCTGGGGCAGGCCAGTGAAAGACCCAGAGTGCAGCAGGAGGCAGAGTTCTGTGGCATCACCAGACAAGGAATGCATTCTCATCATTTCCTAGACTATCTGGCCTGCCAACAAAAGCCAGACATGCTACAATGGCCCACTGCTTTGATGATATTCCCAGTATCTGTCATCAGTGATTACCCAAAGCTAGCATACAAGGAACTATTGCCCTTTACAGCCACGGAGTTACATGGATCTAGGTTTCTAACATATTGTAACCTTGGGCAGAGAAGAGAAACTAATTTGCTAGGTAATGTGATCTCTTTTCAATTCCACCCAATGCTAAAAAACAGCTACAATCAATGTAATTACAGTCCATGCATTAATGAATAGGGCAGTTATGGCCATTTTTTGTATTCCTTCCTGATGGTAAGTTATTTTAAACTTCCTATATTATAATAACTTGCTCAAGTCAGGAAGTAAGCTGCAAAATTCACATGAATTAAAGATCAGACATGAGGCTTCAAATACCTTTCTCACTTATGGCAGACTTGAACAGTGTTCACACCCTTCTGTCGTCAGGGGTGATTTCAGACAGAAGTTGGAGAAGAACCAATCCACGGCTATCTGTAAGCCAATGTATCAGCAAGGAGGTTTATCCTCGGAGCATCCAATAGGGGAAGGTCTAAGGGGGTATCTCAAGATCTTCAAGACCAGGGATTCCAAATTCATGGCCAGAAAAAAAAAAAGGTCGCCAGTCTGGGGACCAGCTCAGGATCAATATGAAGCCAGAAGTCTGGGTTCCAGGTCAGAGCTGAAATCCAGAACATTGTAGAACAAGACCATAGCATAAGCAAGACAAAACAGAAACGTCCTGGAGAAATATCTTTACCAGAGAGTTTCTTCATGTCTGGACCTGCAAAGGGAGGAAAACACTTGGGCTGGCGCAGAACAGGTGGCACAAGTGTGTCTGCAGCCAGAGTTCTCACGGTGGCGCATACCTCGGGGATAATCATTGCAATGGCTTTCATTTGAAACCTTGCCTTGTGCTAAATGACTTTTCAAATCCTCACTAAGCCCCATGATTGAGGCCCCCTTGCTATCCCCACTTAACAGATGAGGAAACTGAGGCCAAGCTGACTTAAATTCATTTCCCAAGGTCTCACTGCTGGTGCATGGTAGAGGCAAGTTTCACAAACCCAAGCTCTGAATCAGTCTGACTCCCAAGTCCACCTACTCTTCACCTCCCCTCCTCCTTCTCTATAAATGCTTCCCAGACACAGATGGCACCCTTCTCTCTCCGCATGTCGTGCTGCACACTGGTGGGTGCGAGGTATTTACTGACACCTGAGAGTGCTCCTCATCTCCCCACAGGCCCTGCAAGCTCTTTAGGGAACACAAGAATTTAGGTTATGCTTTTGGCTGCAAGTAATAGAATTCCGGAGTCAAAGTAGCTCACATAATAAGGACATTTATTATCTGATACAAGAAACCTGAAGGCAGGGGAATTTCAGATTATATCAATTCACTGGCTTAACAAAATCAGGGCTTTGGGTTCTATCTGGCCTTCTCTTGGCCTTGCCCAACACAGTCATAGAGGCCTGTGAGAGTGACAAACATCTCATGTTCACACAATAACATCCAAAGACAGGACTGTATGCCCTGTTCCCAGGTGTTCCCCCCAAAGGCCCTTCTCCTAGTGTCTCATTGGCCAATCACCAGGCCACTAAACACCTATCTCATGCCCAGGCCTAAGGCAACTCCCTAGCAAGAGCACTGGAATTGCAGGTAATCAGAGGTTTGGGTAATTTACTTTTGGCCTTTGGAGCTGGAGAAGGGATCCTGAAACACATGGCTGCCTCATATCAGAGCAAAGTATGGTTCCGTTTACAAGGAAGTTTGATTGTGAATGGACAGCCACAGTATCTGCTATAGGGGTCCTCAGCATCTGGGCATGGGCTAGCTCTTCAGTAAACACTCCCAGGAGTAGTAAATGGCACCAGCCCCTCCCAAGAACAGTTTGAAGCAGCCTCCCTGCCCCCAAGCAACAGTGATTTTAGTCATCTTACATATGGTATGTCAAGTCCAAAAATGTATACCCTTTGCTATGACAGGTATATTTGTCATATTAGGTGGGAGCTGTGTCAATCTCTAAGAATAATATTGATTATCCTATAAACCAATATTTCTTTGGGCTACTTCCTACATGCCTGCAGCCACCATGTTTGGCAGCAGTACCTCTGACATAGGCATGATTGCCATGTGGGGTAAGAATGCAGGCTCTGGGCTCATTCCTGCCCTCCCACTTGCTGTGGCATGATTTAGGTAGCCCTTAACTTCTCTAAGCCTCAGTTTCTCTGTCTATAAAATGGGAGGTCATAATAGAACTCTGGCTTAGGTGTCCTAGCAGACCTTGTGTTCAAATCCCAGCTCTGGCACAATCTAGTCCCATAAACTTAGTAAAGTCTCTTCACCTCTTTGGGCGTACATTTGCCTATCTATAAAAGGAAGATAACAAAACCAACCTTATCAAGAAGTGGGGAGGATTAAATAAAAATACATAGAAAGTTCACAGCCCACAGTCAACATTCAAGAGTGTGCTTAGAGGTAGGGGGAGGAAGGTTGGGTTTATTCACACCTAATGGGCGCAGTGCACACACTCTGGGTGAAAGCAAACCACACTTATAATTTTATTTTATTTTTTTGAGTCAGAGTCTCACTATGTCACCCTGGGTAGAGTGTCATGGTGTCACAGCTCACAGCAACCTCCAACTCAAGGACTTAAGCGATTCTCTTGCCTCACCCTCCCAAGTAGCTGGGACTACAGAGGCCCACCACAATGCCTGGCTATTTTTTTTTTTTTTTTTTGGTTGTAGTCGTCATTGTTGTTTGGCAGGCCCCAGGTCCGATTCGAACCCGCCAGTTCCAGTATATGTGGCTGGCTCCATAACCAATGTGCTACAGGTGCCAAGACAAAATGTACTAAAAAAAAAAAAAAAAAGAGTACACCCAGAGATCATAATAGATAAAAACTAGTCAAAAAATCCAAGGACCTTAATATGTGACAACAGCCTTCAGATATCTGAGTGGCTGCCCCTGGAAGAAGCACTGGGCTTGCTTGGTATGACTCCTGCAGGCAGAATCCTACAGAAGGAAATTGTGATTTACGTAAGAAAGACTCACCCTCTCCTCTGAGAACATTAGCTTCTGGGGAGTAGCTCGAGAGACCAGAGACATTACCCGGCAAAGGCCAGGTGAGCGAAGACTCATCACCTCTGGGTGTTAAATGCATCCAAGCAAGGAGAACTAGCCCCAGCTCCCCAAAATGTTTAGGCATTTCCCTCTTACACAGTAGTTCTCCACCTTTAACATGCATAAGAACCACTTGGGAAGCGTGTCCAAAAATCTCTCTCGGGCCCCCACTCCTACGCATTCAAACTCAGATCTGAGCTGAGGGTCTGCGTGTCCAACAGGATGACACAGGCTCACGTGGTCCAAGGACCAAACTTGAGGGCCCCTGCCCCAAACTCCAACCTGCTACTGTTTCAGAGACTCAAGGGCTGGGGCCCAGGGTTAGAAACACTATACACCAGGAAGCATCTTGAGGTGAGAAGACAGGCCTAGAGGAACCATGCCCCCCAGCCCTCAAGGTGCCCAGAGGAAGAACAAAGCAGGTGCTAATGAATTTGGGTCCTAAATTAGGACGTGTGGCATGCGGCACCTGGGAAGGAGAGAAATTATTCAACAGGATCTCCTGAACAGTGGAGGATGTACCAGCATCCAGGGGTTCCTCCATGACAGGTACCCACAAAGCCAGCCCCTGGAAGGACACTTGAGATGTCAAGAGGGCGGGACTCAACCACAGGGACACTACTGGGCACCTGTGGAGTTGCTCACTGCAGGGGTTCCCTGAGAACAGGACTACAAACACACAGTCCAAACCCCTGCAAAGCCCTCAAAGCCCCTCAGGGTCAGGCCCCAGACCACACTACAGGCAGGTGCCTTTTCCCTGAATGGCCCCTCTGGAGCTGATGTATTTGCAAAAACCTGGGAATTCTGTGGGCACACTGTGCTCCCAAAGCATCTCAGCACTCCTACCACCCATGGCTCTTATCAGTCTGAACTCACCTGGCTCTTCCTCATGTCCAGACCTTCACACATGTGCGCCCTGCCCTGCCCTGCGCCTTTGTGTCTTGGTAACTCCCATTCAGTATTCAAGACCCCGTCAAACATCTCCTCTTGTGGGAAGCCCTTCCCACTGCCCCAGACACACACACAGCTACTGGGCCCCCAGCACCGCACCATATCTGAGAGCAGAACTTAACACACCACTGCGTGGCCTCCCGAGCGCAGGGATCTTGGTCTGTTTTGCTCACTGGTGCCTAGGACAGTGCCCAGCATGTGGGAGGTGCCATATAAACACTGGAATGCATGGAATTTGCAGGACAGAGGATGCTAGTCACTTCAACCCAAGTCACCCTGGAACCAATGTTCTCAGCTGGGGGAAGAGACTGCTTGGAACCCTTCATAGTTATACAAAGATGAGATGAGCAAACATTCATGGCCCAGGACCTCCTAGGGCCTGCAAAGGCCTTGGCTCCCAATCTCCCTTAGTACACAGTAGTAATTACTGAGAAGTAGGTGGGTAAACTTTTAAATTTCCAGGAGACTTTTGGTGTCCTGCCTATCCCTGTAAACTCAAAGGTAGATAAGGTAACATCCACATTTCAGGATGCAGCATGCTACATCCTGAAAGTTTGAGAAGCTTCACTGTTGCGAAGTGGTTTGATGCTGGTTAAGATCAACTTGGTAGAAACCACAACAGGCTCCAAGCAGAGGGGACACGTGGATACACTGGGGCTAGACCTAATTCCTGGCCCTGAAGTCTCAGGGAGAGGTGCAACTTCAGACCAGAGCTTACTGCCTCTTAGGACTAAAGCCCTCAGGAACTAAGGAACATGAACTTAAAGAACTAGAACTTTGAGAGCCGGAGAATTGGGCAGCCCTACAATCTGTACGAAAACCAGACCAGAGCATCCTTGCAGCAGTAGGTAAGCAAGACAGGAGCTTGCAGAACTGATTCCCACAGTTAAAACCCTGAGTGGATGGCTCACCCCTCCAGATGTCTTTCTGCTCTGCATTTCCAAGCATGAGCGAGCCCACTGGACTGAGTAAGCACCACGGATTCCTGGGTCATTTAGGAGTGAAGAGGAGACCTCCCTAGGGAGAAACCAACAAATGGATTTTTTTCATGATTAATTGGAAAAATAAGAGCTGTGATTGCATTTTAGCAAGTTGATAATTTAGCAGCCATTCAAATATTGTTTGCAATTATTTATACAACATGTATTTAGCAAGGATGAGGAGAAATTGCTTTCTTCTTATAAAACTTGAACACCTTTCTTTAGGTTCAAAGATGAATTTATTATATGCATTTATTACAGATAATTTTCTAAGCCAGACTGCTTCCTGGGAAGCATAGGCACCACTTAAAATTTAGATGCGGAATAAATCACTTGTTCTGGTAAACTGCATTGCGCTGGCATGAATCAGTTTCATAGGCTCAGCTGACTGAGGCTGTTAACTGTGGTGGCTGCAGAAGACAGGATGGAGGGATAAAGGAGGGATGCCACAAGTATCCATTCATTATTTAGTCAATGATGATTTATGGAGCCCTTATCTGTGCCTGCCACTATTCTAGGGCCTAGAGGTACAGCAGTGAACAGGATAGGCAAGATCCTGGATAAAAGTAACCAGGATAAAAGTATGTGGGAGTGGGTGGTGCAACTGGGCGCATGGTAAGTACAGCTTGATAGCTAGATCTTGTAACCAGCAAGTACTCGTGCAAAAAAAAAAAGCTCTACAGAAGTAGGTCAGCAGTGAGGGTTTTTGTTTTGTTGTATCTTATTTCCACTTAAGCACAGTGTCTTCTTCAGTCTGAACCAAAACAGTTAATGTAGTCCAGGGGTCAGCAAACTCTTCCTAGAAGAGCTGGACAGTAAATATTTTAGTCTTTGCAGGGCCAAGAGGCAAAACTGACCAACTGTTCTAGCTGAAAGTCTACATAGTCTTTTTCTTCACATTTTATATTTAAATATGTGAAAACTGTTCTTAGCTCAGGCAGTACTAGACCAGGTGGTGAGCTGGATTCGGTCTGTGGGCCATAGTTAGCCAACTTCCTACTCAAATCAGGCAGTTATTGACGGAGTATGGAAACCTAAGTGGCCAGGCCCCAGTGCATGACTTATTAAAGGAGGTTGATAAGTCCTTAAGACAATTCTGTATAAAATAATACTACCTGATGTTTGCAGAGCACTTTACAACTTCTCCTCCAACTTAATAAACGCCACCACCACCACCAAAACAAAAAACCCATAAGTCATTATTAGTTTTGCTCTGGCCCTGGCTTCCCACTCTCAGCAAGTTCTGATGGTCTTACTCCAAAATATAGCTGGAAACCAACCACTGGCCTCACACAGATCCTTGCGTACCCATGGTTATAGCAGTGTTATTCACAACAACCAAAAGGTGGAAACAACCCAAATGTCCATCAGCAGAAGAATGAAATGTGGTGTATACATGCAATGGAATATTCTCCCAGCCTTAAAATGGAAGGAAATGGATGAACCTTGAAGACATTACTCTAAGGGAAATAAGCCAGTCACAAAAGGACAAATATCGCATGATTCTAATAGATGAGGCACCTAGAGTAATCAAGTTCATGGAGACAGAGAGTATAATAGAGGGTACCAGGGACTAAGGGGAAAAACAGGAAGTTATACTGAATGGATACAGAGTTTTGGGGGTGATAGAAAGACTCTGAAAGTGAATAGTGGTGATGGCTGTACAACACTGTGAATATACTTACCGTCACTGAACTGTACACACTTCAAAGTGGTTAAAATGGTAAATTTGATGTCATGTATATTTTATGATTTTAAAAATTAAAAGGTTAAAAATCATATTTTTAAAAACCCAACCACCAGCCCCATCTCCGCAGCCACCACCCTAACCCAAGTGACCATGATTTCTGGTCTCTTAATGGGTGTCCACCCCCATAACGGACTCTCCCCAGAGCCACAGATTTCAGGTGAGCACCTTCTTACTTCAGACTCATCAGTGGCATCCACCCACGCCCTTCCATCAGCATTTCCTGGGAACGTGTCTAAAACAGCCCAGACCAAGGCATCCTGCGTCCTCAAAAGTTTGAGACACATTGGTACAACAGATGCTGAGGCTCACCCCCACCCACCCTCCAGCCTCGCTCCCCTGCCCGTCTCCACCTTGGTTCATTCCTATACTTGACTCCCTTTTCCAGCCTCCCTTTCAGCTAAGAGCAGCTCTGATTAAGAAGAAACCAGCAGATTCTGCTTTGTTCATAGATACGATACCTGGAGCTGCCCTAACCAGTGACAACAAGAAGAGGAAAGGCCAGAGAGCACAGAAATGTCAACCCAAACACCATCAAGCCACACCGCTAGAATCAACAGCCATCTGGCTCCAGCCTTCTTTTCAAGTGAGAAAAATAAATTTCTATGTGTTTATGCCACTGTTGGTCTAGTTCACTTCAACACACCCTGGCTCCTGCTGCCCTGAGAATGAGATCCAAACTCCCCACCACTGCCCTGCACCCCGGCCCCTACTTGACTGTCACCTCATGCTCCTCTCTGTCCACTCACTGGGCTCTGGTCACAGCTCCAGCCCCCTTCACTCTGCACTCCCCAGTAAGGTTTTTTCCACGGCTGGCTCCTTTGTGTCAATTCCAAGTGTAACTCATTCAGACCACCTCCCTCTGCCATTCCCCTCTCATTTTATTCTGAGCACTGTGAGAAAGAAACTCCATATTATTTATTCATTGATTTGTTGCTTTTATGTCTCCCCATCTTCACACTAGAGTTTAGATCTCCTGAGAGTAAGGATCTTGCCTATCCTGTTCGCTGCTGTACCTCTAGGCCCTAGAATAGTGGCAGGCACAGATAAGGGCTCCATAAATCATCATTGACTAAATAATGAATGGATACTTGTGGCATTCCCCCTTCAATTGATTCTAACTGCCACCCTGTGACGTAACCAGGATAAAAGTATGTAAAACCATTTCACTCTTAAGCAAAAAGAAGTTCAGAGAGGCAGAATGGTTCACAGATAATAGATGGCATGGATGTTCATGAGTGTGGCCTGTGGGGCAGATGCAGTGGGATCCAGTCCCCCAGCCATCACCTGCTGCATGACCTTGACAAGTCACAAGCCGTCACAGTACAATTTCCTCTTTGAAAACAAAAAACCTTCCTCATTAAGATTCCTGGAGGATTGAAGGAGATAATTCATAGATAGTACTTGGCACAATGC
Source organism: Arctocebus calabarensis (assembly GCA_963573935.1). NCBI lineage: Eukaryota > Metazoa > Chordata > Mammalia > Primates > Lorisidae > Arctocebus > Arctocebus calabarensis. Next base: position 15,689 of record CAUYON010054403.1, read on the forward strand.
CTGGCACATAGTAAGCACTTAAAAAAAGTTATTTTCATTATTAATTCATATTGATTATTCATCAGCATCTATAATGACAGCACCATAATTATTATGTTAGCTTAAATATTCTGCTCAATAGTAATTAATGCCTAGGCCAGGACTAGCGTGTGGGCTTTTAGACCTCAGACCCAGCACGTCTACCGGAAGCCCCTGTGCCCCCTGCCACAGTCCTTACTTCCTCTCCACACCTCACAGCTAGGAAGCCGTGGGCAGGCAGGGGTGGATCTTGTTGGGGGGTACACAAGCGGCCCCCACAGTGGCTCTGTTTGTTTCACTGTGGCCTTTGAGCTCCCTTCCGTTTGCACTGTGTGCAATCTCCCTCAGCATGAACCAGGGCAGGCTCCTGAGTTGCTGGCTAATTCAGGGAGCCCACTCCTGGGCCTGCCAAGACCTCCCTCCCTGCAGCCTGGGCAGCTTCCAAGAACATTTCACTTCGGGTTGGGCCAATGCCTCCCTCGGGCTCCCAGCACACATTCCACCGCATAGCTGAAGTCTGCACCTGTGTCTATAGGGAGGGGCCCTTTCTGAGAGGAGTCAGCTGGGGGCTCACTGTGAAGCTGTCCTCCCCCTGCCCCTGAAGCCCTCTCTTTGTTATGGGTGGTGGAGACTTTGTGATTTGAGGCAGGCAGACCCCTGCCCATGCTGGCTAACTGTGGAACTCTGTAGCAAATGGCTTAAACCTCCAAGCCAGGGTGTATGCACCAGAATCTCCAGGGCCAGGGGCAAAGAGAGAAGCAAGTCTCCACCCAGCACCGCAAGGATTGCCAGTTACTGAGCACCTACTGTATGCAGACACTCTTCTCCATGCTCTACCCAGATTATTGCATGTAAGCCTCACAGCAACGCTGAGGTAGGGACTGTTATTATCTCCCTTTTGCCAATGAGGGAACAAATAAGACAGAAAGGTTAAGCACGCTGTCCAGAGTCATACAATTAAGTAAATGTGCTTGGCATCCAGGCACTGTGAATCTGGGACACAAACATCCTCTCTCCATCAGAACCTGCTGGGGTGAGTACGACGTGATCCACCTAAGTGTCCCCCACCTTGGCAAGGACTAGGGGGACAAGCCTGCAGGACAGAAGGCAGAACCTCTGGGCACCAGCCCAGTCCTGAGGCCTCCTTGTCCTAGGGGTTTTGATCAGCCCTGCCAGACATGGCATCTGCTGCCCCAAAGGTCAGGCAGGCTTCCCTTATGAGGTCCCGTCAATGGATGTGGGAGCCACTAATAAGGGCATCATGACAGATGAAGGCCAGTGTGCCAGTATCTCAAGAGATGGCCCTCTCTCCATCTCTCACACCGGGGGCACAGCAAAGGGCCTGGCGAGGGGCAGTGGGCCCATGTTGGAACTCGGCATCTGCTTTCTGCCTCCCCTTCCTCTCACTCCTTGGAAAGTTCTGTCTTGGCCCTTCCATCCTTCTGTCCTTTCTCCTTCTCTGACCACCTGGAGACCAATGATCTTGACTCTAGCTATGTAATGATTCCTTTCTCCCCTCAAAGCCAGGGGAAGAAGCAGACATTTGCACTCCCATCCTCTCCCCTTCCCTTGACCACTTGACTGACGACGTTGCTGAGACCCAAGCCTTATAGAACCACAGACTCACAGAATGCCACTGCTAGAACGGCTTTGGAATAATCTTGTTCTGGGGTTCTCAACAAAGAGTAGTACTTTCCCCTCGGGGCAATTAGAAAAGAGTGAGGTTATTTTGGTGTTACAATGCCTAGACATGCTACTGGCATTTAATAGGCAGAGCCACCAGGCACAGTGACTCATGTTTGAAATCCCAGCACTTTGGAAGTCCAAGGCAAGATCACTTGAAGCCAGATGTTTAAGACCAGCTTGGCCAATACAGGGTTGGCCAACACAGTGAGACCCTATATCAGAATTTTAAAATTATCCAGGCATGGTGGCAGGTGCCTGTTGTCCTAGCTACTTAGGAGACTAAGACAGGAAGACAGCTTAAGCCCAGGAGTTGAAGGCTTCGGTGAGCTATGATCACACCACTGCACTCCAGCCTGGACAACAGAGTGAGACCCTATCTCTAAAATTTCTTAAAAATCAGGCAGGGCCCAGGGACACTAAATGTCCTACATGGCACAGGAAAGTTCTGCACAGTGAAGAACAGTGCCACCCAAAATACCGACAGTGCCTCCCCACCACTTTCTATAGATGATAAAACAAAGCCCAAAGTGATTCAGTCAAAGTCACAGTGGCAGCAACTGCCACTTGCATACTAATTTCCCCTTTTCCTTATCTTTCTCAAAAAAAGAACTCCACAAACAGCCCAGGGCCACCCAACTCAGAGGTTCTATTTCCCCATTCCATGGCAGATCTAAGTAAGCCATATACAAGGTCTGGTCCATGAAATTAAGCAAGTGTGTTGTGCAGGAATGCCAAGGAGTCTCCTTGAACAAGAGGTTATGCCCTTTTCCTGCGCTTCTTCCTCCCACTATCCAAAATGCAGGTGCAGCTTGAACAGCACCTTGAGCCATGAGGCACCCCACTAAGGACAGAGGAGCAGCAAGGTGGCCAGCACCCAAGGTCCTGACAAAGTGGAGGCACCTTCTAGCCCTATACTCTCGCCTTCAGATGCTGGGTACATGAGAAAGAGAGAGAGAGAGAAATAAACCCTCTGTTGAAAGCTACTGTTATTTGGAGATTGTCTAGAATTTGAAACTAAACTAATATAGTCATGTAACTGGCTCATATTAATATTCATCAAACTTTTTTTTGAGCTTCTAAATGTGTCAGCCAGTGTGATAGGGATGTTTACAGGCATTGTCGTGGAAACCCATGTCTTAATCCCATGTTGCAGATAAACTATTTGAAAAACCAAATGCCTGAAAGGGGAAGTAACTTTCTCCTCCAGAGTAAGGAATGAGTAAGTGTCCAAGCCCCCATTGAAACCAAATCTCTGACTCCCAGGATACTGCAAGAGAAGAACTTGCTGAGAGAATACCCACGTGAGGGCAGCACTCCCCACACTGCATAACTATGTCAGGTGTGTTCTCCGTCAACATGGGCGATTTCTGTGATGGAAATAAACCCCAATTGGCAGCAAAGCCTCCTTTAGAGGATAAGGCCATGGTTGCTGTTTCTCCAGAAATAAAGTCACTGTCACTCATTCCTTGTGTGAACTCTTGGTCATGTTGTTCATAGTAATTCAGGCCAGTTTTCTATTGAAGACAATAAAAAGGAAATGATCCAAAAAATTAGAAAAACATCTTGAAAACATCAAAGATTGCATACTACTGAGGAATTGCTGGGCTAAGACCTGTGAGAAGTTGGCTCGTCACCTGTTGCTCAAGCGGCTAGGGCGCCGGCCACATACTCTGGAGCTGGCGGGTTCGAATCCAGCCCAGGCCTGCCAAACAACAATGACAACTACAACCAAATAATAGCCAGGCATTGTGGCAGGCTCCTGTTCTTCCAGCTACTTGGAAGGCTGAAAAAAGAGCATCGCTTAAGCCCAAGAGTTAGAGGTTGCTGTGAGCTGTGATTCCGCAGCAGCTTGAGACTCTGTCTCAGGGAAAAAAAAAAAAAAAAAAAGGACCTGTGAGAAGATAAGAATCCAGAAAGATAAGCCCAGTCCACAGAGTGGCTTTTGTCCAAACAACATTTGCTTTCCTGGGAAAAACAAATACTGGAGCAGAACTGTGCTTTGGATATCCCTCTTAGAGATGAAGGGAAAGAAGTGAAAACCTAGAGCCTGTCAAAGGTTAGAAAGCTGGAAACCCATGCGCTGCCCAAAACTAAGGCTATGTACCCTAGATAAGATCCAGGGCAGGCAGGGAAGGAACCTAATATAAATGAGCATTCACACCAGGCTTACACCCTGATTTCTTACTAGGAAATATCAAGCCTTGAAATGGAATTGTGGCACTCCGAGAATGGTAACATTCCCAAGCATCTGACTGAAACAAATAAAAGTACTCTCTGGATTTTGAATCCTAGGCTTCAAGATATTATTCCAAAGTCCATGACTAACATAAAAGAAATAATAGACAACAGAAACCAACCCCAAAAGTACATAAAATATTGTGTCTTGTATTACCAGACACAATCTAAAAATAACTATGCTGGCTCGGCGCCTGTGGCTCAACGGGCTAAGACGCCAGCCATGTACACCTGAGCTGGCAGGTTCAAATCTAGCCCAGGTTCGCCAAACAACAATGATGGCTGCAACCAAAAAATGGCCGGGCATTGTGGCGGCACATGTGGTCCCAGCTACTTGGGAGGCGGAGACAGGAGACTCGCTTGAGCCCAGGAATTGGAGGTTGCTGTGAGCTGTGATGCCACAGCACTCTATCCAGGATGATAGCTTGAGGCTCTGTCTCAAATAAAATAAAATAAAATAAAATAACTATGCTTTCTATGTTCTAAAAAATAAAAGTGTAAGCTTAAAAAAATCAACAGGGAACTAGAAACTATAAAAAGTGATATGGTAGACTTTTAAAAGAACTGAATAGAAATTATAGCTCTGAAAAAAACCCTGAAATTAGAATTTCAAGGGATGGGCTTAACAGCAGATTGGATACAGCTGAAAAGAGAATTAGTGAACTGGAAGTTAAATCTGAAGAAATTATCCAGAATGTAGCACAGAGAGATTAAAGATGGAGAATATAGAAGCAAAAGTGAAAGACATAGAAGATAGCGTGAGATGGCCCACCTTTAATAGAAGTCCCAGAAGGAGAGAAGAAAAATCATGTGGCAGAAAATTTCTTAAGTAACTTCATCCTGTGGGTTCTTTGATGCTGATGAGGTGGTTTTGTCCTTAAGTAAGTAAGCTTTTATTGATCATAGCCCTTGTAGAGAAAATCTAAACTTTTTCTTGTCGAAGTCCTATCCTAATTTTCAACCAGCAAAAGCCTGGCAGAAGACCCCACTAATATCGGGTTTAAGCCTGAAATGCCAGCGTCTTCCAAGACACAGGAAGGGGCTTAGGGTTGAGACTCTTATTATCTTGAAGGGTGGATAAGAGTATCTGTGAGAACCAGGGTGAAGGACTCCATGAGGTGGGTACAGGGAGGCATTTAGGTGAGGTGCCTAGGGAACTCTGGGAGAACAGATTTCAGACCTGAGAGAAGTCTTTAAAAGCCATCCAAAAGTTTAAACTACTCTTAACTGCATCTCCCCCAGCATCTGGTTTCCCATGGCTCAGTCACACTGATCCTTGGTTGGAGTCCCACCACCCTCCCAGGTGGTCTTGTGAGGCCAAATCTGAAGAAGTTCTAGACTGCCCTTCCTGCATACATGGCCCTCACCTAGTCCACAGGAAACTTGCACACATCCTATGAAGTGAAGAATTGAAGCTGGCTCACAAAGCAGGTCTGTTTACTCTCCTTGCTCCACGTTCTCAGGCTGACAGCCACAGTCCTTCACCTTGGACTCCTTTGGTTCATGTTAGACATAGATCTCCAGGAGACGTATAATCTTTCCTCAAGAGGTCTCCTTGAAGCCTGTCTCACCAGGCTTGGGAGGGACCTCCCTCCCTTTGGGGTTGACACCCCAACTGCCCAAGGGGCTAGGACTGATAGCATAACTTTCTACAAAGAAATTCTCTCAAAACTCCCCCAAATCTCCAGTTCATGACTCTCTTTGCCCTTGATACAGGCAAGCCATCTCACCAGTTCTCAACCCCGGTATTCTCTGCCCCACAACTTCCTCTGTATGAGATATCTTTGTCTTCATGCCTCAGCCAACATTAAAAGGGAAAGTGTCTTGACTAAATATCTCATTATATGTGTCCCTGCAATTAAATAGAGAAAAGATTCTAAAAAGAGATACTATACAAGGCTAACAACAGTAATCACCAGAAGTTGGGGTTATAGGTGAGTTTTGCTTATTTTACTTTATGTTGGTTTTAGATGTTCTATGAACTATTTTTAAACAGAAAAAATAAAATTTATTTTTTAAGGTTCAGTGCCTGTGGCTCAACAGGTTAAGGTGCTAGCCACGTACACCTGAGCTGGCGGGTTCGAATCCAGCCTGGGCCCGCCAAACAACAATGACAGCTGCAACCAAAAAATGACTGGGCGTTGTGGCAGGCGCCTGTAGTCCCAGCTACTTGGGAGGCGGAGGCAGGAGACTCGCTTGAGCCCAGGAATTGGAGGTTGCTGTGAGCTGTGATGCCACAGCTCTCTATCCAGGGTAACAGCTTGAGGTTCTTTCTAAAAAAAAAAAAAAAAAAAAAAATTATTTTTTAAAAAAGAATTGGAGCCCAGGCATGGTGGCTTATTCCTATAATCCCAGCACTTTGGGAGGTCAAGGCAAGAGGCTTACTTGAGACCTAGTGTTCAAGGCCAGCCTAGGCAACATGGTAAGACCCTGTCTCTACAAAAAAAAATTTTAAATGAGCTAGGCATGGTGGCACATGCATATATTCTTAGTTTCTCAGGATGCTGACACTGGAGGATCACTTGAGCCCAGGTGTTGGCGGTTACAGCAAGCTATGATGACACTGTTGCACCCAGCCTGGGCAACAGAGCAAGACCCTATCTCTAAAAAGAAAAAAAAATGTATTGCTGAAGCACTATTGGTGACCCACCCAACACCAATTTTCTTATTCCATCGTCACCAAATGACCCTTGTGAGAACTTTTTTTTTATTTTACATTGCTGGAGCTTCAGAGAAGCCTGGACTCTGCTGGCCCAGGACGGACACTTGGTCATTCACAGCAATGTCTTTCCCCTTGTAAGGGGATTGGCTTAAGAAGAAGAATATGACCTGATCCTGTCCAAGGGGACATGACGGAAAGCCAGCTAGGGACATTTCTAGGAAATTCGTCTATGCTCTTAAAAAAAAAAAGACATGAGAAGATAAGTAAATTATGGCACATTCACATATCTCACATATGTGAGAAGACCTGGAGGCCAACATGAGCAACACAGCAAGGCCTCATCTCTACCAAAGATAGGAAAATTAGCCAGGCATGGTGGTGCATGCCTTTAGTTACAGCTGTTCAGGAGGCTGAGGCAGGAGGATCACTTGAGCCCAGGAGTTTGAGGTTACTGTCACCTATTGAGGCCACTACACTCTAGCCTGGGTGACAGAGTGAGACCCTGGAAAGTATGAAGGAGGAAAAAAGAAGGGAGGGAAGGAGGGAAGGAAAGAGGGGAAAAAGAAACCCATTTTGCCAATCTGGACATGTGTGGGAGTAGGGGAATCTCTGTTTCTTCCTCTCAATTTTGCTATGAACTTACAACTGCTCTGAAAAATAAAGTCTATTAAAACATTTTAGCTAGGCAAGGCTCGGCGCCTGTGGCTCAAGCGGCTAAGGCACCAGCCACATACACCTGAGCTGGCGGGTTCGAATCCAGCCCGGGCCCGCCAAACAACAACAGCTGCAACCAAAAAATGGCTGGGTGCTGTGGCAGGCACCTGTAGTCCCAGCTATTTGGGAGACTGAGGCAGGAGAATCACTTGAGCCCAGGAATTGGAGGTTGCTGTGAGCTGTGATGCCTCTACCCAGGGCCACAGCTTGAGGCTCTGTCTCAAAAAAAAAAAAAAAAAGGCCCAGCGCCTGTGGCTCAGCGGGCTAAGGTGCCAGCCATGTAAACCTGAGCTGGCGGGTTCAAATCCAGCCTGGGCCCGCCAACCAACAATGACGGCTGCAACCCAAACAAAAAAAATAGCTGGGCGTTGTGGCGGGCGCCTGTAGTCCCAGCTACTTGGGAGGCAGAGGCAGGAGACTCGCTTGAGCCCAGGAATTGGAGGTTGCTGTGATCTGTAATGCCACGACAATCTACCCAGGGTGACAGCTTGAGGCTCTGTCTCAAAAAAAAAAAAAAATTTTAGCCAGGCACAGTGGCTCACTCCTATAATCCTAGCACTCTGGGAAGCCAAGGTAGGTGAACTGCTTGAGCTCAGGAGTTCAAGACCACCCTGAGCAAGAATGAGAACCCGTCTCTACTGAAAAATAGAAAGACAATCCAGGCATATGGCAGGCACCTGTAGTCCCAGACACTCGGAAGGCTGAGAGAATCACTTGAGCCCAGGAGTTTGAGCTATGTCGCCATGGCACTCAACCCCAGGGCAACTGAGTAAGACTCTGTCTCTAAAATAAAATAAAATAAAATAAAATAAAATGAATAGTTGTGATTTACAGTGAGAACTGAGAAATAGAATGCTTTTGCCTGGTAAGTACAATTTGTGCTCGCCTCAGTCTCCCAAAGTGCTGGCATTATAGACATGAGCCACCACATCCAGCCATTTGGTTCATACATGAAATATTTTACTGAATTTGAAAAATACCTTTGAAATTGACACTTCTGGCTCAGCTCCTGTGGCTCAGCGGGCTAAGGTGCCAGCCATGTAAACCTGAGCTAGCGGGTTCGAATCCAGCCTTGGCCCGCCAACCAACAATGACAGCTGCAACCCAAACAAAAATAGCCGGGCGTTGTGGCGGGCGCCTGTAGTCCCAGCTACTTGGGAGGCAGAGGCAAGAGACTCGCTTGAGCCCAGAAATTGGAGGTTGCTGTGAGCTGTAATGCCATGACACTCTACCCAGGGCGACAGCTTGAGGCTCTGTCTCAAAAAAAACAAAAAAGAAAAGAAAAAGAAATTGGCACTTCTTTTGTGTTTATTTCAAAATTAAGAACAAATAATGAAAATAATTACTGATGGCTCGCGCCTGTGGCTCAATGGGCTAAGGCACCAGCCACGTACCCCTGAACTGGTGGGTTTGAATCCAGCCCAGGCCCGCCAAACAACAATGACGGCTGCAACCAAAAAAAAATGACCAGGCGTTGTAGCGGGCACCTGTGATCCCAGCTACTTTGGAGGCGGAGGCAAGAGACTCTCTTGAGCCTACGAATTGGAGGTTGCTGTGAGCTGGTAATGCCATAGCACTCTATCCAGGGCGACAGCTTGAGGCTCTGTCTCCAAAAGAAAAGAATTACTGATATTACATGATATTAATGAGAATAATTTTGTCATATTGATAATTCTAAGATGGCCTCCGAGATTCCTGCCCCCTGGTGCGTACACCCCATACAGTCCCCTCTCCCTGAGTGTGAGCAGGATCTGTGAATGAAATAGAATGTTATAATCAATTGACTTTGAGTTAATCAAAAGAGAGATTATCCTAGGAAGGCCTGGCCTAATCAGGGGAGCCCTTTTAAAGACAGTAATGCAGGCTGGGCACAGTGGCTCATGCCTGTAAGCCTAGCATTCTGGGAGGCCAAGGTGTGTGGACTGCCTAAACTCACAGGTTTGAGACCAACCCGAGCAAGAGCAAGACCTCATCTCTAAAAATAGCTGGGCAATGTGGTGGGCACCTGTAGTCCAGGCTACTCGGGAGGCTGAGGCAAGAGAATCATTTAGGCCCAGGAGTCTGAAAGCTATGAGGCCATGACACTCCGCCAAGGGTGATAGAGTGAAACTCTGTCTCAAATAAATAAATAAATGAAGACGGGATGTATCAAAGAGATCTCTCCTGTTGGCCTTGAAGATGCAGCCTTCATGAGTAAGTACTACAGCTGCCTGGAAATTAATTCTGCCCCTGGCTCGGTGCCTGTGGCTCAACAGGCTAAGGCGCCAGCCACGTACACCTGAGCTGGCGGGTTCGAATCCAGTCCCAGGGCCCGCCAAACAACAATGATGGCTGCGACCAAAAAATGGCCGGGCGTTGTGGCGGGCGCCTGTAGTCCCAGCGACTTGGGAGGCAGAGGCAAGAGACTCGCTTGAGCCCAGGAATTGGAGGTTGCTGTGAGCTGTGATGCCATGGCACTCTACCCAGGGTAACAGCTTGAG